>JARHVA010006982.1:597500-745000 GCA_037957365.1 Torreya grandis
TCTCTATAGTAACAAACACTTTCATTGACATTAATGGTTTTGTATGGGTCAGGTATAGGTATCTAGTATAGAATGCCTATTAAAATTATATGTAACCACCTAGATGCTTATGGGTTATGTGTTATATTTGTTCTAGTGAATCCAGATCTAGGTCATGGACTATCACTCCTTATAAAATAAAAAAACCCTATTTTTTTCATCTTCATAATAATTATGGAAAAAGTAGGTTGGTGGGGACATGGTTAGATCTGCACCAAGGACCCCTCTATCCATGAGTACTACCTATATGGATAATACTCTAAAGAGGGAAATAGACTTATGTAGTTATCCCCTACATGTTAGCTTGTGTGTGTATCATGAAATATGTAATAAGTAATTAGACAAAGTGACCTAGCTTGTAACATGGTAAATGTGGCTCATGGGATGCTCCTTTAGTAATTTAGACCTGTAGATGAATTATACCTATGACTAATATATAAATAAGGTAAATAAGTAATATTTTCTCACTTGAGTGATAGATTGAATGCCTTTGTTAAATTACCTTGTGAGTTATTTGGTCTATGTTAGGTCTTTGCTAGGTAAATAATGAATGAGGATTGATATTGTATTTATATTAATCCATTAAAAAAATATATTACATTAAAACACATAGGCCCACTAGAGGAATACATTTCATTTGAATATTTAAGGAACTAGACACTTGAATCATGATAAGACATTTACATCAATATTGGTGTCTATCTGGGATGCAAGTGTTTGAGAAATTGGAAAATAGGTGTAGGTCCAAAATTTTTAGAGAGAGAAGATAAGTAGGTTTACAACATTATAGGAAAGATAGAAGGCTTGAGTCATTATAATGACATTCGGTAGACTAATATATAAGTAAATATAAACATAGGTATAGTGTATATGATCTTTTCATAAGTGGGAAGGTATAGAATCTCAAAGCACATCCATGATATGTCTCTTTAAAGTGTACAAGACTAAGGTGTTACATAATGAATATAAAAGTGTCTATAGTTTCAAGCATTTAAAATTATTTTAATTTTAGATTTAATACATTTATTATCCTATAACATCATCTTGGTTGTAAGTCAGGCACCAACAAGGCACTCAAGTTGGGCTCACACAAAGATAAGGTGTGTTGTACACACCCAAGTATTCATTTATTTACTTTAAAATATCAATTTCATTACTATATTGAAGGGGGAAAATGTAGATACTAAAATATGATTTACGTATTATTTTAGTATTTTACACTTGGAAAATATCCATCATTGATGTACCTTTTGGTTATAGACTTGTTTTGTTTCAAAAGGCTCATGTTCGTTATCTCTTTGTGCCAAAATTTCTTATCTTTTAGTCTAACTATTGTTAATTTGATGAACATACCTTTTATACTATGTAAAAATCTCTAAACCTTATTACTGTCTTTTACTACCAATTTTAGACCTATACCTCTTTGTTAGCTTCTTGGACACTTGCATCCAAGGTGGACATCTGCATCGATATAAGTGTCCAACTTTATTACAAGGTGTCAAGTGCCAACAATTCATCTAATTTTTAAATGAAATTTTTCTTAAATGTGATACTAGGTGATTTAGTGTGATGTATTTATAAAAGGGATTGACATATATACATGATCAACCCTCATTTATTCCTCACCTATAAAAAACTTAGAAGTCACAAGGAAACTTACAAAAAAACACTCATTGAAGAATTTAAGTCTACAAACCTTCCATATTCATCCCTATTTTCATATAAATCATATAAAAAATATTTTTATAGGTCTAAATTATTCAAGGAAAAATCCATGAATCATATTTGATAAGTTACAAGGTAGGTCACTACATGCCAATGTTTATCACATGTTGCATATTAATACACACACAAGCCAACACGTAAGAGATAACTACATAAGTCTTAGGACTTATTTAGAGTATTGGATATTTAGGTAATGCCCATTGAAAAATGGTCCTTAGGTAAGCTTGACATGGTGAGACCACTAACCCCTTTTTCTTATAGTTACTCTAAGGGTAAATATGTTAGGATTTTATCATTTCAAAAAGAGATACAAACTATGCATGTGATATAAATACATCAAAAGAAAGGTGATAGAAAACCCAAAAGGCTCTAGTTAGTCACATCTATATCTAATTAGTATTTCTTACAAGATACCTACATATTCAAAACCATATATATATGATGCAAGTGTTTGAGGCCACATAAACAACATTCAAATAATATGAAGATTATTCTAAGATCATATTATAGTCCACTTTCAACTTGTTCTAATTTATAATTTCATGAACACAATAAACCAACTAAGTATCATTATTACTTATTTATTATGGTATGTATCAATATCTATACTTTACTATTTTTAAAAATCTTATTTTTATAAATTCATAATGTTATTTATCTGAGTTTTTAGTATTTCGTCATTTCATTAGGCTATTTAATAATCATTGTGTAAAATATAATATAATACCCCTTTAACCCTAGATATACCCTAATATAAATTTAGGTTTAAACATCTGGTAACCATAAATTTAAATAAGGGGTTATATAAGGTTAAGGGTATTATCTTTTACACAAGGTGATAAACTAACCTGATAAGATAAATAATTAATATAAACTTAGATAAATAATATTTTAAATTTATACAACTCAAATTGCTAAAATAGTAAAGTACAACCATCAAAATATATTGAAATAAATATGGAATAATGATACTTATCTATTTTTTATGATCATGTAGATTTGACCTAGAACAAGGTGCAAGTGGACTATAAGATGATCGTAGAATAATAATCATTTTCTAGGAATATTATTTCTATGGACTCAAACAATTGCATCAGATCTAGATGGTTGTATCAACATAGGTATCTAACTTCAACCTAGGTATCCTATACATAATACTAACTTGATATGGATGCAACTAACTAGAGCCTTATAAAAAAAAATTGGTGTCTTTAGATCATGCACATAGGTTATCTCTCTTTGTCAAATGATAAAATCCTAGCTTCCCCACCCTTGGTGTGACTATGGAAAAAATGGGTTAGTAGGAACATAGTGTTGAGCTACCTTAAAGACCCCTATATGGAAAATAATCTAAATATGTACTTATTATTTTGTATTTATCCCTTATGTGTTATCTTGTGTGTGTATCAAGATGCAATATGTGATAAAAAGTGATAGGTAATGACCTATCTGGTAAATAGGTAAATATGTCTCATGAGATTATATTTAAATGTTGTAAACATGTGGAAATATTTATTCTATGATTGATATGGAAATAGGGATGAATAGGATATTATTGAACACTTGAATTCATGATTGATTGATTATAGGTAAGTTACCTTGTGACTTCCATGTGTTTACTAGGTGAGGAATGAATGAGGGTTAATATTATATATATATTCCAATATAATAGATAAATATCTCTCATTAAATTACTTAGGATACATTTAATTCATAAATAAGATGAATTTTGGGCATTAGACACTTTGTAAGAAAGTTGGACACTTGTATTGATACAGGTGTCCACATCGGATGCAACTGTCTAAGAAGATAGAAAATAGTTACATGTCTAAAACTAGCATTGTAGGATAATAATCAAGTTTTGATATTTTTATATAATATATAAGGAATATTAATCAAAATAATAATGGTCAGACTAAGAGATAATAAATTTAGACATAAAGATATAGTGAACATGATCCTTTTAGCATTGGGTAGGTGTATAACTAGAAGGTGCAGCGATGATGTATATTTTCCAAGTGTACAAGACTAGATTACTACATAAATCATATTTTAGTATCTATAATTTTTTATTTCATTATATTTGACCTTATAGTTTGGTCTTATTTGAAACTTTTGTTTTGAATTAGATGGCACACTTGGTGCCTATTTTATCTTATTCAAAGCTATGATCTTGACCTATCTTTCTTTAGTTATAGGACACAACTCATCAAAATATTTGAATTATTAAAACATGATAGAATCATGGAGTGGTGATATCAAACTTTGTGTCAAGATATGTTTTAATTCATTATCTATCATAGAATTTATCATATTAGCTATCATAATTTTATACCAAAAAAAAAATAATTGATTAGCTCATTTGATCCTTGCTTGTTTTTTTAATTTATGCATAAGATACATTTTCACCAATTTTGATAGAGAAATTCATTATAAATTGATCTACAAAAGGGTTGAATGAAGTAACTTAATGGAGTGGGAGATCATAGAACCATCATAAAACATAATATTGATTCTTCTTGCAAAGAGATTGGTTAGTTATTTTCCATTGTAAGGATAATCCAAGCATGTTTCATGGAATGATTGAATATGTTGCTAAATATCACCCTTACCTTCATAGAGTGGTAGTTTAGGAGATAAAAATATTACTGGTAAGGGATAATAATCTATCTCAAGTAACAAAGGATTGTGAAGCAATGTGCTAGAATCCATTGAGTGACTAGATCTAGAGACACCTTGCTCTAATTTCAACACATTATCATGTAAGGATATAACAATTTTCTCAAGAGAGCATGCATTAGGTGATGTTGTTTCTAGATTGTGCATAGTAATAAAATGAGGTTTATGATGCCCTTTATATAAGTAGGCACATTGTTCTAATGGAAATCATGTGATGAAACTATATATAGGGATGGTGACACATATCTAGTTGGAGGTGTTGATTTATAATTAGAAGAAATTATTGAAATTAAAACATCTAAATTGGGAGTTGGAGCTTGAGATACTTTATTTTTTTTCATATTTTGTAATGTGTAATAATTAATCAATATTATGTGGATTGGAATTAAGATATCTCAAAAATTATTTATTATTAACATCACCCACTTATTTTTTTATTATCTTTATTAGTTTCAATGGTCATGTTAAGTCCATAAATAGAGTGTGTACTATAGATTATAACATTTTAAATGTAAAATTGTTCACATTCTTAAGTCATACTTGATTTGACAAATTATTAATTTTAGCCTTTATGTCATATTCTAATTTTATTAATGATCACATAAAATAAATATAAATAAAAAATTGAAAATTAGAATAGGCTATGACAATGAACCTCAAAATATGTATGTTAAATTCTCTAATGATTTCATTTAAAAGATTGATTTTATTTTTAAAAAAGGATTGGGGGTGCAACTAGTCAAGGTGTGTTTATTTTGTAGGCTATCATACCTAATGATACTAGTTATAAATAGTGAACACAACCTAAAGAGTGATAATTATGAAGGATTACACTATCCCATAGCCACTATCATGTTTATTAGGTATGTTGAGAGTAATTTCCTAGGGCTAACCGCTTACTAGTGCATTATAATAAAAAATGGTTAAAGGGTTCCTATGGATAAAAATAAAACCAATTAATTTTTCATATACCATGAGGTATGTAGAAACAAAAATCTATATATAGTGTTGTCTAATAGCTTGAGTATTATGGAAATACCCCTCACACCAAATCTTAGGTAAAACTAAAAACCACACTGCCTAGAATGACAAATCTTATGACTATTGAAACAAAGTTTTGAGAAAAGTAAAAAAAGAAAAATGAATTTGAAATTGAAAACCAAGTCATAAATTAATATTTTTGTGTACATAAATAAAAAATTAATCTGAAACCCTAGGATAAAAATTAGCAAAGTAATTATCAAAAATATATAGGTTCATTAATATGTTTTTTGATATTTATGATAAAATAAGGAATGCGTTTTATTATAGGTGTAACACTAGATATATATCAAAATACTAAATATGTATAATAGTTAAAATTATGATATTGGAAATTCATAAATATGGAAAGATGATATTTTTAGAAAACACTAAGAGTAAATTTACTTAGCTCCAATCAAAACTAAGTCATAAATTAATATTTTTGTGTACATAAATAAAAAATTGATCTGAAACCCTAGGATAAAAATTAGCAAAGTAATTATCAAAAATATATAGGTTCATTAATATGTTTTTTGATATTTATGATAAAATAATGAATGTGTTTTATTATAGGTGTAACACTAGATATATATCAGAATACTAAATATGTATAATAGTTAAAATTATGATTTTGGAAATTCATAAATATGGAAAGATGATATTTTTAGAAAACACTAAGAGTAAATTTACTTAGCTCCAATCAATATTTTTGTTGACTATTCTAGATATTTTAAAGTAAAAATCGACAAAAGATATGAATACACATGCTTAGGATCAAAAACATTCTAAAAATATTTTTGGATAGGTCCATGTTATCTAGATAACCACACAAGCCACTCATGTATATTGACTACAAACTTGTCCTAATTGATTATGAGTGTTGATTGATAAAAGAAGACAAAAGAATCAAAATTTTGATAGTGACAATTTAAAAATAGAATGTGAGAATATTTTTATACAAGACAACTCTATGTGGATAATAGTTTCATTAATGGACTTGTATACATTTATTATGATGATCTAATGTGTGCCTTCTATGTCTATATTTACTGATAAATATGAGCTATCATGATTATTTTTGTGCCAAGTGAAATTCATTATTTTCCTTATTTTGTCTTTGCAACATGTTGACCACTTTCTAGTCTTAAACCTGGAAAGGGGTCAACATATAGACTTAGAATCTTGGCCTATCATCATTTATTAGGTTTACCATTCATCATTTTGAGATTGGATTGTTTAATCAAGATCACTATTTGACAATGTGGTAAGATACTTGATGTTTCTCCTCACCTATGTTGAAACTTGTATCAAGTGTTTTCATGACATTTGAACATGTATAGAGGTCCTTATTTAGTTTTATGGAGCTTTAATATTTAAAAGGTACTATGATGGAGGTAGGTTGATAAGACAACCTAGTGAAGGGTCATAAAACATATCTAATTGCCAAACCATATAAGTTATGATCCATTTTCAAGTTTTTGAGAACATCATGAAGTGTATTAGAGTCCAATTGACATCCTTGTTAGGTTCTAAAAGTATCTTCACAAATTTTGACATGATATTCATTTTATATGTCTTTTTAAGGTCATGAGTATGTGCCAAAATCAATTTTTTTGACCATGTTGAGACCTAATTTGATCTTGATGAGCCATTAAGCCACCTCCCACACCTTTAATAGCCTGAATGAGATTCATTATGCCACCAATAAGGAGTTCCATACACCATTAAACCCATTCCCACTAATTTTAATGCCTAATTACCTTTAATGGGCCCCAAACATGCCAATTGTGCCTTTTCAACTTCCCTAATTTGTACCATAGGAATAAAAAAATCACATGGGTCCTAATTTCCCTCTATCACACTTGTTAATCATGTATTTTAGTCTAAATTAAGAAAAAATGCATATAAATTTCAAGTTTTAGAGGTTTTTTGAATGGTACAGATCTATATAATATGGAAGAACTTAGGTGGAGTCAAGGATGTATAGAGGAAGGTTAGTAGTGGAAAGTGGAGAAGAACTAGAGTGTTTTAGTACCTAGAGAGCTCAAACCTAACCTTCCTTCCCCTTAAACTCATTATTAGGATTAAAGAGCACTCTAGGTTTGTGCTCAAACCATACAAAAGAGAGAAAATGGAGGCCCAAGGTCTTATCTATGGGAAGTACACTTAGTCAAATTTTATCCATGGGCATTTTTTTATAGATTGGTCCCTTAAGCTCTATGAACATTCCTTAACAACTCAAGGGATCTAAAAATGATCCATGTCTACATAGTCCAAATGAAATATGATGGTTTTGATGAATTATTATCTTTTTTAGTCAAACCAATGGTTTATCCTATTTCCTTAGGTCTTGAAGGGACCTGTCATTTAATTTTTAGTGTTTGTCTCATATGTGTGAGCTTGTGGAACCAACAAACCTCTAGACTAGAAGGGCTTACAATTTCTAGACAAATTTAGATAGTGAACAGAGTGTTGTGTGATTTTTCTAGAATAAGATGAATATATTGAAGGATTGGTTGAGTGTTTCAACCTTTTATATTCCTCCTTGACAAACTTTAAGGACCACATCCTCCTATCTTCTCAGGGTGTATTCAAGGAAGGGGTATGCATATGCATCTAAGTTTCACTATGTGGGAGCATTGCATATCACTAAATGTTTCCATTAGAATCTTCAAAGATAGTTAAAGACTTGAAATGGAGTGTTGAGACCTTGAAAAACCATCATTACATCCTTATTATCAAGTTTATTATCTTCCATGATAGCCTTATAGGCCTAAAAACCACCCCCCTTACCTATAAACCAAACACAATCAATTTTAGAAAAGGTTAAGTTTTATTAGCCAATATTAAGGTTTCTCAAAGATTCCTAGGTTGCAATTTTGGATTGTGTGCTATTTTTCTACCTCCAAAGTGGTATGTTTGTAATAGGTATATGTTTTAGGGTCTTCAACGTGCCTATGAGTTGTCTTGGAATGGTTCTTATGATTTATTTCATTCCAAATCTATACCTCTATCATTTCATGTTATTTCACTACCTTTTAATTGTGTCTCAACTCTATTTTCCATGTTCTAACCCATAGATCATTCCAAAGTCATCTTCATTAACTCCTCCACCCTTCCCTCTAAGTTTGAACCATGTGGGATAGGCCTATATACACCTTGTAACCCTAAAGAACAATAATATCATGAAATGATAGGTATATATGGGTCATACATCCTAATAAGGAGCCAATGACCACATAAAACTAGTCATTAGGGCCTAATTTATAAGAGTCTCCATGAACATTATGTGTGGACCACTCATGGGCATAAGAAATAATTTTATTAGGAGAATGGGTAACTCAAAGAGATGGAGGATAATTTAAGATAAGATCACTAGAGTTTTTAAATTAATTAAAACACCCTACTCTCTTGGAAACTCATCTCACAAACCCTTATATGTAGTCAACATATGTGAGTGTATGCATACAATAGTGTTGATGCGTATGGAGAACCACATCTTGCTTTTGGTAAGAGGAAACACTCGTATGAGGAAGGGTAATGTTAAAAATGAGGAAGAGGGAAAATAATTTGATTATGAGAATGGGTAACTCATAGAGATGGAGGATAATTTAAGATAATATCACTAGACTTTTTAAATTAATTCAAACACCCTACTCTCTTATAAACTCATCTCAAAAACCCTTGTACATAGTCAACATATGTGAGTGTATGCCTACAACATTGTTGATGCATATGGAAAACCACATCTTGCTTGTGGTAAGAGGAAAAACTCATATGAGGAAGGGTAAGGTCAAAAATGAGGAAGAGGGAAAATATTAATGATCACTCCAATATAAAAGGAAAAATAACAATAGACAACATATTTGAGGACACACAAGCTTGCTTAGGCATGGACCCTAAACCTAAGAAGGGGAAGATATGTAAAAGGAAATATGTTGGTAGTTGATATATTGGAATGTATCTAGATTTGAGAGATGTTATAGACACATTATAATCATGGTAATTTTAGGAAATAAGGGAAAAGATCCCACTTAAAACCCTCATGCTTAACCACTCAATCAATAGGTAACCTACAACTAGTGAGGAAAAAATCACTGTTTAGGGCCTCTATAGGAATAATCAAACCTTAAAACTTAGTATTAATGGTAATTATTTCTATTTAAAGGAATAAATGTTTCCATTTTGGTCAAAAAATTAGTGGGTATACCCACTATTTTGGCTCAGACCTAACCCAGTCTATGACAATCAAATTTTGGGGTGGAGTGAATCCATGTCTTGAAGGGCTCAAAAGAATGCTAGGGACCATAGATGGTTTTGAAGTAGTCAAATAAGATTCTTAGGGTATTCAAACATCCTCAAAGGGAATAAACATCCTAGGTTACATCTATATGCCCTTGAGGGTAAAATAAAGTAGACAGGTCATAAGCCTAATCTTAACTCCTACTTTTATCTTGGAAGAGACCCTATGTCCTTCTAACAAGTTTGATGGATATAAAGATGTGGAAGGGTGTATCATGACCTGATAATATTATTTTGAGTAGAGGGAATCAAGGGAAAGGTCTAAATGGTTTCAAAACCCTACTCAATCCATGGAACCCCAACATATCCATCTCAAAGTGTAACTTTAAGTGTTCATACACTTCACCATAGAGATGCTCAGGCCCAAAGACTTTGGGAAAATTTAATTCTCCCTATGTAATAAAAGGCCATGAAGTAATGATAGGAATTGAGGGGCTAACATTTGTGAATGATCCTTAATAAAATAACCTATCAAAATTGGCTACTAGAGATCTTGAATGTCACCTTCCAATGATCCTCTCTCCACACACACTTTTCATGGGACCTAAGGATATTAATGGAAGATGAAGGGGAAAATTAAATATAATTTCATGTAAATTAGTTTTGTATTGTATTTACGTATGCTATGAACCATTGTTAAGATGGTGGACATCTTAAACCTTGCCTAAACCCTAGAAATGACCCAATGGTGGATTCTTTCTCTAAAGCACATCTAGATGAGGTTGTTTAACCTTAAAATGATCTTTAAGGTATCCCCAAGCCCTATAAGAATCCTAACAACTCACAAGTTGGCACATGTAAGAGTTACACTATACATAATATGTCTAAGAAGGCTAGTTTGAGCCCGAGAATAGATAAATAGGAAGTTTTTGGGTACATAATTATGTTAAGGAGGGATAATAGGTCCTAAATATTCTAAATAATCCCTCTAGAAACAATCTACAATTACATCCATTACTATTTCTATAAGTAGATAGGTAGATGTTGAGATTGATGGTTGTGTGCATTTGAAGGAAGATAAATCACCTAATCAAGCCAATTTTGACATTTTATTAGACCTTTGAGGTGATATTTAGCATGAAAACAAGTTATAAATTCCTAAGAACACCTAGGTTAAGACCCAAGCTCAATACTCATATCTATAGGCTAAATGGTCTAACACCCATATTTGAGTAGTGTCACTAAAGGCTAAATCAGAGAATCAATAAATAAACAAAAACAATTCAAACCTTATTGGAAGGGATTATTATGATGTTTAAAGACCTTTAGGTCACTTTGATTCTAGAATATTTCCCACAATTTCCCCTTTAAACACCCCAATACTACTCATGAGGCATGTTTCCCACTCGAGGAGAATTTTCAAATGTTCACAACTGTACATATGCTTTGCATGGAGATTCAATTACTTTAGGAGAGGTAGGGGGTCTATCAACATGCATATAGTGCAATTGGTTTAGAGATTCCAGCCATGATCTCTATGAATCATTGATAAGAGTTTAAAGTACTCTTAAACCCCTCTAAACCCTTAATATGGAATTGGCTATGGACGTTTAGTGAAAAATGCATCCAAATATATAGAACTTGATTTTATGGAGACTATACAGACACCTACAAGAAATGTAGATTTAGAGGGTTTTTTGGTATAAAATTAGGTATAATACCTAATCAAGAGTTTTAAACTATGAGAAAGGTTATTAAAAAACTTATTTCACTCATTCAAAATTAGAATTGTCATCAATATGCCTATAGGTATCTTTGCTAACTCCTTCTAACTAACTAGTTTATACATTTAATCTAGGTGGCTTGGTCATACAAGGTAGATGAATTTGTAGATAAAGTATGATTTGACAATTTAAGTGTTGATACAAAGAGATAATCAAAGTATATTTCAATCCTTCTCACATGACTTGAGAGTCTAATTCAACTATCTCGATCATCTAAGGAGAAAATGTGTAAAAATATGAGGAACTTGCATGTGAGGCCTACTTAACTTGTAGGTAAAAGAGCCTAGTAGGTATAGGATGGAATAATTAAATTAATGGCCCACCTTGAGGAATTTTTAACTTTCATTTAGGTGAGTAGACTTCATGTTGAAGGTCATTATGAAAAGATGGAGATAGTTTTAATGTCAAGCCAACATGCACATTAAAGAGGACTATTATGACCACCTTATTTCTCAACTAACTCACATTTAGGACACCTTATTTCTAAACTAACTGATTATGACCACATTTTCATCTCTTCACACTCTTAACCCTCTCAACCTTCCTTCTACGCTCATTCACTCAACTAGGTCTCTTTAAGACAAATTAGGTCATTTTACATTGTTATTCATCCAAAGTTCCTATTTTATATCTTCATGATAGTTTATTTACACAATGATGATGGTATATAATACCTCCTTTATCTCTTCAAGGTGTTATATCTTTCACTTCAACTCACTCATTCTTAATCTAGACAATTAGGCCTATTAGGCCTTGTTCTTATACTAGGCTCTTGCTCATACACCTCTTGGTAATCCATACACACTTTACCACTTATATTCTATATATAATATGCATTATTACATTCTAAAATCATGAATCAAACATTAAAATAGGTTGGTCATAGTATATAGGACCAAAACCTCTTTTAGACCTTAAGGAGAACTAATTCAATCAGGCCTTCATTAACACATGTTACTCTTTGATATTATTGGATCAATTTAAAGATTCATACATGGAACTAAAAATTAATATTAAACTCAAATATTCCCATAATAAACTCATATCAGTTCCATGACACATTTTATCTCTAATCGCCACTTGAAGCACGCCATTGGAACTATTCACAATTAGACTTGTGCAGACCTAAAAAGTCTATCATGAACAACTAAAGATAAATTTTTTTTGGCCACATAATAATGAAAATAAAACATGTAAACATAAAATTAAATACCTCATAGAATTCACCAAGTGTATTATACCTCATTACACATGGAAAAATGACTAAAAACACTCCTGTAACTTGCTCACTTAGAACTGCTAGTTTGCCTTAAAGTATAGTCATGGTGATATTGACCTTCAATAATTTGTAGGAAAATTTAAAAATATTCTAAATTAATTTGGATGATATTAAGATATCATTATACCATTATTATATATAAAGGTAATATGGTCAAATGGAAATATTGGTCTTGTAGACCAATCTCATAATCTTGTACCTCACTATCTCATTTGAACTAGATAGGTCAACTTATGAGCAATATTTTCATCATATCCACTAGACTCCAAAACTTATATAAACATGAATATGTCTAAAAATTATTTAATAATTTATCCATGAACTTGTATTAATCCCTATTACATGATAACACATTATTAATAACCTTCTCACTATTGCTTAGGTTTCTCATTATTTTCACCATTAGGCCTATTAGCGACTGGTCAACTTGGATGACCGATTTAGAAAACTTGATGTTTTGAAGATGTTTATAAACAACCATGGACATAAAATAAAAGTCTCAACCTTCTCCATCTAATGATTTTCATAATTTGACTTGGTGAAATCTGACTGTTATAACAAATCTTTGAGAAACTAACACTTCCCTATAAGGTTTACTCACACACTTGACAAACCAATCACACCTAGAGATGTGTGGGATATTTGAATAAATTATCCAATATTTTTTCTAGTCATTTGAGACCATTATTTTCTATTTTTAATAATATCTTTCACATCAGGTCAGTGTTAGGGTTTTAGAGAGGATTAACATTATTTTTGGTGTTAATAACTATTCATAAAGGAATGTCACTTATTTCAAAACTAATGCCCATAAATTTGATCTATAAATATTACATATCTACCATGAATATATTAAGTTCCCATGCAGAGGTTACACATGCCAATGAACACTTTAAAGCCCTTCTTGGGTTGAGAACCCTTCATTCTGTGCACATGAGAGACATTAAAACACTTTTTCAAGCCTAAAACTTCAAATTTTGACCTCAAACTTGGTTAAAATCACACCACTAAAAATTCTCACATGTTCATTATTATATTTAAATATTAATCTCATACCTCATTTCACCACCATCTCTTTCTTCACTTGCTTAGACCTTGACTTAAAAACCACATTAGGCCTTGAAACTGACCTTTATGCCTCTTTACATATGATATCCATCTCACTTACATGATCACACACCTTCTCACATGCTCAAACAATGTTAAACATTCTTCATATGCCTTGACAACAGGTCATTATGCCTCATTAGGCCAAGCAAGGTCTAAAAAAGGTCTAGTTACATACTAGGTTTGTAGATCCTACCCCTATGTGATCACCTTGAGACTCACATGAGTGATTCAATGCCTCATATACATCTTAATAAACTTTAAACATCCATTCATGCCTATGTTTACTCACTTCACCAAGCTACAAAGATCATATCTTCTAACAAGGTATCTTCATATTATGAATAATGTCATGACTAGGCTTTTCAAGTACTTGAAATACTTATTGATTATCTTATACCTTTCTCACATGCCTTACATGATCCTCAAACATGAAAATTATTTAGTGACCTCATGAACACCTTTCTTAAGAACATTTGACATCAATGACAACATCAATGCCAAACCTCAACATCAAGAACAATGCTCAACACTAGTCGGCTCATTATGACCATATCATATCAAGGGTCTTTGGTGTGTATTTTAAATAAATGAACATGTATTAAAATAAAGATCCCATCCCTAAATAACTAGTATAATGATTTAACTATAAATAAATAGCTGATTCAAAATATAAATGTCTATTTTTTATGAGTTTAACAATGTATAAATGAGCAATAAATAAGAGCATGTAATTAAGTTAAACATTAAAATAAGTCTACAACTTAGAAATTAAACTAATATAAAATAATAAACTAATAAAAAAGAGGAAAATATAATTAAAAGTAGGGAAAAAGAGAAAAAACTTACTATCAAATGTTGTCTAGCTTAGTTATATCAAGTAGATGAATATTTGAGTAACTAATCCTTAGTTGAGCTAGACCTAGCACAAATCTGACTAAGGATGGTGCAAGAGTATGTGAAATGAAGTGGTATATATAAAAATGAAAACAAGGTCACCATATACATGCACATACCAAGTTTATCAAGTGAAAAAATATTTTAAATAAAAATGTTTCATTAGGGACTATTTGGGATCCATAAAATGGTCAATGAGCTACAAAACTGGCTTCCAATTAGACTTGACTTAAAAATATAATATATAAAGCAAGGAAATACATGAAAGGAAATGACTGGTCTACTATTAATAGTTATAATCTAAAAGGATCCAACCAAGCATAGTCTCCTTTGATCCTAAAATAATATCCTAAGCATAATTCTCATAGTCCTAAAAAATACCATCCTTTATTACATTAGACCATCCTTTATTACATTGAAGAAGTGATATTATATAGGCACACAAGCTTGAGGAGTTTGAGTGAAAATTATAATTCAAATTTAAATTCACCCAATAATGGGGTATTTTTAGAAATAATCAATGTGGTTTATGGAGTTTCATTGAGAAGGTAGATCAAAATCTCTGATAGATTGAAAGCATGCCTAGAATTTATGCAATCATACCATGCCTCAATTGAAATGTGATAGTTTAAAGTACTTGTGATTGGATTTAGACTACTAGTCACCCATGATTTTGTATATTAAATTTCTCCACCTCATAAAGGATGAATTTTTATTTTATTCTCTATTATTTATTCTTATATGAATGCCACACTAATTATTACCACCTTATTCATGATTCAATTAGACTATGATTTGATTATGTAAATCATATTGGATGTATAATCCATTCTTGACCTATTAATAGTTTTGATGACTATACAGGACATAAAAATTAATCTCATTCATTTTTATTTACACACCCAACATGTAATTTGTTCTTATGGGTCCCTACCACATGGATTTTTCTCATTGTATTTATCTCTCCTAAGCCCTGACATCTCTATCAGAATTAGGAGATTAACATGTTTGACTTTAGAGAGATCTCATTGGTTGGAGTCCTAATAGATTTTGACCATAGGCCATATGATTCTTCATTGTTGGGTTAGGCTCTCCCACACTCTAAAATATTTTTTAGGTCTTGGATATTGGTTTGTCTAATTTTTTTTGACATGAAGTCCAAGTGGTGTCTTCTGATTTACTTTATGATTTGACATATTTGATCACTATGTCAGCCTAGGAGTTTAAATCTAGGACTTAAAAAGTCCTTCTGGTTTTCACCAATTAGCTCTTAGATCTAATAATTCTAAAAATTTTAACACCCTAATAGCTTAAATTTTGGATGTTGAAGTTTAAAATTCATAAAAGGTTAAGTATAAACTTATATCTATGCTAAGACTCCCTTAAATGTTACTTCATGTCACCATTTGACTAGATAAGGATAGAGATGGTTCTGATAACCTTGAGAAGTGTAAAGAAGGATAAAGAAGCTATTGTGTGGAATTTATTTGTCCTATTTAGCACTTTAAATTTGCATTTTTTTGCTACCATACATCTCTCCCTTGGCTGTCCACACTTTAGGCCAATAATCATAACTTTGACCTTCTATGCTTTCAGGCCCTCCAAAGAGCTACCACATGGATTTCCCTTAGGGCAGCAAAAACATATGCACATTATATTTTAGATCCACATATTAATTCCCTCATACTTATATGCATCTAGGTTCTTACACTTATATGCCTTTGTGTGACTTTTAAATTATGTCTTTAGAAGTTTTATCTGTAATTTATGTCTAGGAATTGCTCTTCAAAAATTTTATTTGCACCCAGTCTTTGAAAATTTATCCCAAAAAAATTTAGGAATTTTCTCAAATATACAGATAATTTAAAATTTCTTTTGAACTCTTCAAAACTTTTGTTCACCACTTTTGTTGGGTACCTGGGGGTACAATATGAAACACACAGTCAACAAATTTGGTTAAAAAACAAACAACTAAGTATTCAAATTAAAATGACTAAGTCCAAAGCCAAATATAACTAAGTATAGAATAAAAAACATGTAATAACTTAGTTATTTTCTTGATCCAAAGCCAATTTCATCTATTTTTATGAGAATTGAATAAGTTAAAAATTATAACCTTATAAATCTTTAGTCATTTAGATTAGAATGAGAATCAAAATAGATAAAATTACTTAAGAAAAGAGGTAAAAAATATGAAAATTTAAGATAATATACACAAAACTAAGGATAAATATTGTAAGAGGAAGACATAAAATGTGTTTTAAAAGATAAGTAAATAAGTAGACTAAGACTTAGTAGATTGATGCAAATTTAAGAGTTAAAATTAACTCACTACTAGAACAAATTTAAGAGTGAACTAAATAAATGCAAAGACATTAAAGTAAAAACCATTTAATCACTTATAACTAATCATCTATTAGATTGCACAAGGGGTTGATTTAAAACAACAACCATAATGAACTCTTCAAAGGTATAAGACCAAACTCTAAAGCAAAAGAGAGTAACCCTTTTCAGATTGAAAATGGGGCATGTTATGAAAGCAAAAAAAAATGGTGACTCCTACTTGGACATAATCCTAAGTATTTCAAAAATATAATACTCTAATTTCATAGGAATAAAAATTATTAGCTAAAAACTATCACTTAAAAAAATTAGAATTCAAACACACTAAAGTATATGGAACAAGTGACATATTAAACCATAATCTTGCTAAAACCATCTATGTGTGATTAAGTAATTTATTCATTTCATTTGTATTCAAACATAGAAATTTAGATTTGGAGAAGGCCAAAACTATTGAAGGAAACATATTTAAAATTTGGCTTGGGGGGAAGTGGTATAGGCATTGTTCCTACTACCATCCAAGAATTTATAACCCTAAAGAATATACCTCTAATTCATTCCAAAGGCCTTTCTCCATGGTCAACTAGGCCAAAAATCTTGTGGTGGTGGTTGTCAAGATCACCATTTCAAGGATAATTTTAATTTTTACATTTAACTCAATTATTTCGAAATAAAATTTTGAAATTCATCTATAGAGGGTTGGAAACCAAGCCACAGGTAAAAAGAAATCAACAAGTTGATGATGATTCAATACAAACCAAAATTTTAAGTAATGTTGCATTTTTCTTTAGATGTTTGTTTAAGTGAATTATATGGATTCAAAAAAGAAAATATTTGTTCTAAAATTCATAAGTTTCATTATGAATGATTAACCTTTCAAATTAAATAAATGAATAAAGCAACAAAAAAATTTCACACCAGTTATTTAAGTAAAATTATGATTGAGCTCTTTAAGTGTCACCTCTATTACATTTACATCAAACCTTCATTTCATTTATTTAATTAACAAGGGGAGACATAGGTCAAAATAGTTGGGAAAAACCCAATGAGGAATAAAAATATAAAAGAACAAAACAAAAGCAACTTTAAGAAAATAAATAAGGGACAAGAAAGAAAAAGAAAACAAAATAGGGAAGGAAAAAGAAAAAGTATCCATAGGAAATGTTCAAACAAGTGCATGACTAAACCAGTAAGACCCCCAATTATTTAGATTTTGAGAGGGAAAAAGAAACATATAATTGTGTCTATTTTGTCTTATATGATGGAAAACACTATCCCATGAATATTATTCATGTTTAGTGCATGACATTTAAACAAACTAGGACTGTATAATTATGCATCATGTTTGCACCTAGATTTTAGAAAGCATGAGGGATAGGGTTTATAAAATAACTTAGCCCATAAATTTTATTAAAACTAAGGATAGGTATTGGTATTCATACATACCAAACTAATTTGAATATCCAACCTGAAAGTGGCATGTTCTTGATAGCAACTAGTAGATGAGTCACTTGGCAGCTAGTTTTTGATACAAATGGATGCATGTATAACATCCTCATCATCATCCTTAGCATCTAAAATAAATGAGAGTGTTTTATATTATTCACATATTATATACCTTATTAATTTGTCATTATTGTATAAATTATGTGGAGAGTTAATTTGAATGAGTTCATTCTCAGTTTGAACCTCCATTGGCATGAGTTCTTCATTTAGGTCATAATGCTCATGATTTCCCATTTTTATTACCCCTAATATTGATAGGGATGTTTTGTTATTACTAAATATTTCATAGGTGAAGTTGAATTAAGGATAGATATAATCAATTTTTAATTCTTTCAAATCATCATCCTCAAATGGATAGCCACTTTATTCTTGGTTTACTTCTCCTTCACTCCCTACTAATGATGTAGGGAAATTCTCATTATAGCCATAAATATGTTGACCATGTTTGATCAGTATGCTATATGAAGTAATATTAGTATAGGTAAATAATGATCTAAGTGTGTAGTATGCATATTCTTCATCCAAGAGCTCTAATTTATCCAATTTTTCTTTTAGTAGATCATAAGAGATGTTAGTTTGTTCATTTTGTGTGGATAAATCTATAAATGTGCTTCTCAATCATTAGACTACCTTTTAAAACTACTAATTCTTCATCTTTGGAGTCATTATCATTACTATTGTATCCTTAAAATAATGGATCATACTTGTAATATGGGATGTTTTCAATGTGCATGAGAAGCTCTACATTATCGGTGCATTTAGATTCATAAACTCCAAATGGTGTATTAAGGTATGAAGCTTCAAATCTTGGATTGTAAATTACCTCCTAATTCTCTCCTAAAATAAATGGTATTTGATTATAAATAAAACCTAAAGATACATAATCACCAAGATTATAAGAAGTGTCCTACTGATTGCACATAGATTCAATTGAGTTATATTCATATAATAAATAAGTAGGGATCTCATTTATCATAGGGAGGTTGGGTTGGGTGAATTTTTTGGGAAAAGATTCATGTTAAGCTATATATAGGTTGATGGGTAGATTTTAAGTGTGCTACTTGAATGAATTTAGGAATAAATACCATGATTCATTAACTATTGCTCTACATCAATACCTTCTTGGTAGACTGACACTGATGAAGTAAGAGTATAGGGGTTCATAATAATGAATGTGGTAGTTAAAGGCTCTAAGGTTTGGATATATAACTTGATTGATAAATCCTCTATTTTTATGAAAAGATCCCTTTCCCTAGTGTCTAATTGATGAAATCTATGATTAAATACATTAGCTATCTCATTAGTCTCTTTATGGACTATGGAAAATTGGTGGAATAAGACAAAAGGGTCGATGATCACCCTAAAATGGTTAAGGAATATGTTTTCAAAGATGTACCATGTTGTGATGCACTATTATGGTAGACCAAGAGACCAAAAATAAGCAATTTGATCCAATAAAAAGTGGAATAATAAACATGCCACATCCTCATGTTGAATATTCTTTCTGATAAGGTATTATCTAAAAGACTCAATGTGTTTTTCAATATTTGAACTCCCATCATGGATATACTTTGCACAAAACTTGTGGGTATTCTTGGGTAAATAATGGGAAGGGCTTAGAATGTCCACAATACAACTACAGCTTCTCATATAAGTTAAATCTAATGAAAGACTCAGATAAAAAGCTTTCCAATCTGAAAACCTAAAAAAAAAACTAGTTTAAGATATTATAAATAAAATAAAAATATGAAATATACCATTTAGACCCTCCTTATAACACCAATATGTCATGATGTCTTTTGACATTCCAACTTAGGTAGGGGTTATCAGGCCTTCTCTCTCCTAAAAGGGGACTTATGTGAATATGTCTCCACAAGATCTTGGTTACTTAGTCTTGGTAGGTAGGGTAACCTAGTCAACTCATTATGACCATACCATATCAAGGGTCTTTGGTGTGTATTTCAAATAGATCAAGATGCATTAAAAAAAAGAGCCTACACTTAAGAAACTAGCATAATTATTCAACTATAAATAAAAATCTAATTTTAAATGAAAATGTCTATTGCTTATAAGTTTAAAAATGCATACATGAGCAATAGATAAGAGCATGAAATCAAGATAAACATTAAACTCATACTATAACTTAGAAACTAAACTAATCTAAACTAATAAACTGATAAAAAGGGGGAAAGGAGAGAAAGATAGGGAAAAAGATTAAAAAACTACCAATATATAATGTTATCTATCTTGATTTTGTCAAGCTAATGAATCTTTGAGTAACCAATCCTTAGTTGAGCTAGACCTAACACAACTCCAACTAAGGAGAGTGGAAGATTTTATGAAATTATCAAAGCCAAAGAGTAAAATAGGATCACTATATACATGCATAGACCAATTTTATCAAGTTAAAAATATTTCAAATAAATATATTTATATTAAGGATCATTTTGGATTCATCAAATGATTAGTGAGATATAGACTCAACTTATAAACAACCTCAACTCATAAAACTAGTATATAAAGTAGGGCAATACATGAAAGGAAATGACTAGTCCACTATTCTAAGTTATAATTTAACAGGGTCCATCTAGGCATAATCTACTCTAATCCTAAAATAATACCCTAAGCATAAGCCTCTTATTCTTAAAAAGACCAACCTTTATTACATTAAAGAGATGATCTTATATAGGCATGCAAGCTTGAGGAGTTTGACTGTAAAGTCAAATTCAAATCAAGATTCACCCACTAATTGGCTAATTTTATAAATCATCAATGTGGTTTATGGAGTATGTTTGAGAATGTGGATCAAAATCTCTAATAAATTGAAGGCATGCTAAGAATTTATGTAGTCAAACCATGCCTCAATTGATATTTGGTAAATGAAAGCAATTGGGTTTGCATCAGGATTACTAGCTTCCCATACTTCTATATAATCAATTTTCCCACCTTATTAAGGATTAATTTTTATTTTATTATCTATTCTTGATTCCACTATGCATACCATGATAATTATTCTTATCTTATTCATGATTCAATTAGAATGTGATTTAAATTTGTAAATCATATTAGATTCATAGTCCATTCTCACCTTATTAACGGTTTTAATGGCCAAATAGTGTGTCAAATTTGAGCTCATGCCTTCTTGGTTATACAACCAACATGTATTTTATTCTAATGGGTCTGTATCAAATGGATTTTTCTTATTGCATTAGTTTCTTCCAAGATTTAACATATTTTTTAGAATTAGGAAACTTTCATGTCTAAATTCAAAGCAATTTGATTAGATGGAGTCCTGATAGCTTCTAACCATGGGATGTGTGTCACTTTATCATTAGGTCAATATTTCTTAGTCTCTAACATATTTATAAATTCTAGGATACTGGTGAATATAAAATCTATTTGACATGAAGTTCATGTGGTGCCTTCTGATTTGGTTTATGATATAACATATTTGATCACTATGTCAGCCCAAGAGTTTGAATCCAGGACTGACAAATTCTATATGGTGTGCACCCATTAGATCAAATATCTGATAATTCTGATGATTTTTACACCATAGGATCCTAAATCAGGGAGGATGATGACATGAACTCATAAAAAGATGTGTATAAAATTCTATTTATGTAATGACTCCCTAGAAAGCTATCATGTTTCACAATTTGATTGGATCAATCTAAAGAGGGTTATGACAACCCTGAGAAGGGTTTTAAAGGTTCAATAATCTACCACATGTCATATATGTTCTCTCAGTCACTTGATATTTTTAATTTTCCACTACCACATGTCATTCCCTTAAATCTCCAAAATTTAGGCCAATCATCAATAGCTTTGACCTTCCATGCTTGTGGGCCCTCTAAAGAGTTACCACATGGATTTTACTATTTAGTCTATGCCTTAATGCCCCTGAGTTTCTAAACTTATGGGTTTCCATAATTTCACACCTTTGTGTGACTTTTTATTTAAGTCTTCATAAGTTTTATCTACAATTTCCTTCTAGACATTGGTCTTTAAAACTTTTTTTTCACATCCAATCTTCGCAAGTTTTATCCCCATAGAAGTTCAAATTAGTTGTAATTTTTTTTTCTCAAAGACCCAAATACTTGAACATTTCTCATAAATTATTACTTTTGTTTACCACTTTTTTTGGGTACCTAAGGGTACAATATGAAACCATAGTTAATGACTTTGGTTTCAAAACAAACAACTAAGCATTTAAATTAAAAGACTAAGTCCAAAGCCAAAAATGACTAAGTATAGAATGAACAAATGAAATGACTTAGTTATTTGCTTGATACAAATCCAATTTTGTCCATTTTTATGAGAATTGACTAAGTTAAAAAGTAGAACATTATAAACCTTTAGTCATTTAGATAAGAATGAGAATCAAAATGGATCAAATTTCTTAGGAAAAGTGGTAGAAAACTCTGATAAGTTAAGATTATTTTCACAAATCTAAGGTGAAATAGTCTAAGAGGAATCTACAAAATGTGTTTCAAAACACAAGTAAATAAATATACTAATGCTTCGTAGATTGATGTGAATTCAAGCATTAAAACTAACTCAATACTAGATTAAATCTTAGATTAAACTTAATAAATCCAAAGACATTAAAGTAAACCCCATTCAGTCACTTGTAAATAATCATCTAGTTGATTTCCTAGGTGGATGATCTAAACCAACAATCATAATAAACTCTTGAAAGGTATAAGACCAAACTCTAAATAAAAAGAGGGTCCCCATTTTAAAACTAAATATGGGTCATGTTTTGCAAACAACAAAAAATAAGAGTCAAGTATTTAGGCATAAGTCACATGTTTTAAGATATTTCAAGAATTATCATTATTAAGTACATGTGACTAGATCTATGTGTCTACATGTGGATAAGATAGATTTGAGAAGGATCATATATTTTATTTTGAATTTTTAATGGTTTTTTAAGAGACATCAAGTTTTGGTTAATGAAAAATAATGATTAAGTTTCTAGATTGGGACATATAAATATGAGGTATTACGTGACATATTACCTATGGAATTTTATCATATTTTACTGGGAAGGCCTTGGTAGTTTGACCATAAGGAAAAACATGATGCTCATGAGAAGATACATACATTTTAAAAATATGGAGTGATACATACTTTAAATAATTTGAAGGATAAGTGTGAAGAATTGGATAGGGATCCAAAGTTTTTGACAATTTCAGCAAAGAGTTAATGAAATAAGTGAAATAATAAAACACATGTAATTCATTGATTCTAATCCAACACAAGTGAATATAGGTGTAACAACTGAATAAATAATTCCCCATGAATTAAAATACATACTAAATGAATTTGAATATATTGTATCAAAGAATCAGCCATATGGATTATAAAAATGAGAAGCAAAATCATTGCATGGATTTGATTTAAGGTTCAAGTTTACCGAACAAAATAATACATAGATAGAATCTGAAAGAGAATGCTGACGTGCAAAGACAAGTTCAAAATTTTTTGGATAAAGGGTTAATCAAATAAAGTTTTAGCCTTTTGTACAATACCATAAGTATTGTCAAATAATACTAGAGAATATAGAATGTGCACTAAGTATTGATCAATTAATAAGATAATTATAAAATATAAGTTTCCATTATTGCAGATGGATGATTTGATGGATCACTTGAGTGGAGATAGATACTTCACAAAGATTTATTTGAAGAGTGGATATCATAATATTTGAGTAAGAGAAGGGTATGATTGGAAAACATCATTCAAGACACGATAAGGGTTTTATGAGTGGTGGATTATGCCATTTGGGTTAACTATTTACCAAGTACATTTGTCAGATTGATGAATGAATGTATTAAGATTTTTTTTGTTAGTTTGTCATTATGTATATTAATTTCATGTTAATTTTTATTATAAAAAAGGAAGAACACTTGTGATATTTTCACCAAGTGATAGAGAGGTTGCAAGATGAAAAATTTCTCATAAATTTGAAGAAATTTAGTTTCATGCAAAAATAATTGGTATACACGGGATTTTTAATTTTTCAAGAAGGTTTGAAGATGGATCCAGATAAGGTGTGATCTATACTAGATTGGATATCCTCCTAGAGTATCTAACATGTGTATTTTTCATGGATTGAATATATTTCATAGGAATTTCGTTATAAATTTTAATGGGGCATTTTAAAAAATCATAGATGCAATGAAAAAAGATAAAAAATAATATTTTATGGATAAGATAAGAAAACCATAGTTTTTTGTAATTGAAGAATAACATCACAAAGTAACATTATTGGCATTACCATATTTCAAAATATATTTCACATAGATTACTATGTGAATTTTTTGTAAACCTCACATATAATCATGTAAATATATATAAAGATAATGGAGATCAACACAAAACATATTAGTAGGCCAAGATGCCCAAATATGAACTATATTCAAAATATGATGATAAACCTTAAGGTAGGATTGAATAATATAATACTAATTTTATATGGAAAAGTTTCATGATTATACTTTAAATATAATAATGCATTGCTTAGTTTATATCATTTTAAATGATATTACCATCCTTATAAATACCTCTATCATTAATAATGATTGGGTAAACTCTTAATCCTAGTGGAAGCCAACTCATTTCCAAATATAATTAACACCACAAGTTACCCATATGAATCCATGTAATATACTCACTAAGAGAATGTGTGACACATGTTGACATCTCAACCCACTAATAATATCATATCTCTAAGTACATTACATTCCATCCTCCTTAGTATGTTTCACCCTCAACACATGAGAAAAATCCAAATTGTGTGTGCACTTCAAATCATTACACACTTGTCACAATGTTTAATCATCCAAACACCCATATATGATCTTGGTGGGTGATATATCTATGGTCCCTTTACCCAATTTTGTTTCACTACTTTGATTCCATAAATTACCATAGTTTTTCCTCTTTTACCTCCATGAATAGACATAATGATTACCTATTATGATTTCATATTCCATGTGTAGTCATATTAACTATTTTTTGATTCACTATATATCCATAATTATTATTATTATGACACTACATGTCATGCCTCCATGAATTTTATCCCTCATGATGATGTGAGTGTCTATATGCCTCAACCTTAGTATCATTTTTTTAATACTTTGGCATTTTCAAATATTTCTTCTTCTAGTTCCTTTGTCTCTTGAGTATGTGAACTATTATTTATATCTTGTACCTTTTTTTCATCTAAATATTCCTTGTGATCTAATCCACCATATTTATATTCATCTTCATGATCAACTCTTATCTTTATTTACACTTTTATAAGTGTGATATCCTAAAAAGTGACCTTTTTCTTGTACCAAAGATTCAATTAACTTTATGTGTACATTAATATTATTTATTCATGGTAAAAGCATAAATAATTGAATGTAATAATTACTTGTCAATAGTAGGATTTGAATCATAAAAAGCTTGAAATTAATTACACTCTCTTTGAATTTCCTTGATTTTATTTGTTTGAACTTGTAAATGTTGGGAAACATCCATAATAAAAAGTTATATTCTCTAGAAGGGTTTATGATTAAAATTACCTTCTAACTTTGAATTCATCCATGATGGTCATGTAGAGATATACAATTTAAAAATATGGATTGATACATCAGTTAAATCCTTTTAATGATAAGTGTGAATAAATGGATATGATTCCAAAGGTTTTGATTATTTTGGGAAAGATTTATTGAAATAAAAGATCACATGTTATTCATTGATTTATAATCCAACCCAAGTGAATGCAAGTGTAACATATGAATAAATCATTCCATGCGAAGTAAAATAGATACTAAATGAGTTTGAGGATATTGTATCAAATGATATACCAAATGGATTAACACAAGTGAGAAGAATAATTAATCACATGAATTTGACTATAGGTTCTAATTTACTAAACAAAGCATCACATACATAGAATCTGAAATAGATTACAAAGATCCAAAGACAAGTTTAAGATAGTTTAGATAATGTTAATCACATAAAGTTTGAACTCCTATACAATATCAAAATTATTAACACCTAGTAATAATAGAGAATGTATAAAGTATATTAATTATCGATAAATTAATAAGATAAGCATAAAGTAAAATTTTCCATTATTATACATGGATGTTTTGATGGATTGATTAAGTGGAGAGATACTTTAAAAATGTTTATTTGAAGAGTTGATATCATAATATTTGCATAAAAGAAGGGTATGAATGGAAAAAATCATTCAAGACACAAGAAGGGTTTTATGAGTGGTGGATTCACCATATGGGTTATCTAATTTACCAAGTACATTTATGACATTGATGAAGGAATTTATTATGATTATTATTATTTTTGGTTAGTTTGTCATTATGTATATTAATGACATGTTAATTTTTAGTAGACCAAGGGAAGAACACTTGTGACATTTGTTCCAATTGATAGAGAGGTTTAAAGATGAAAATTCTCATAAATGTTAAGATATTTAGTTTCATGTAGAAATAATTGGTATACTTTGGATTTTTAATTTCTTAAGAATGTTTGAAGATGGATCTAGAGAAGGTGAGATCTATACTAGATTGGTTGTCACCATAGAAGCCATTTAAGAATGTATTTTTCATCGATTATATATATTTCATAGGAGTTTAAATATAAATTTTAAAGTGACATTCAAAAAAATAATAGGTGTAATACACAAAGATAGAAAAGTATTTTTATGGATATCAAAAGAAAACCATAGTTATTAGTAGTTGAGGAAGAATATCACAAAGCAACCATTGTTGTCATCACCATATTTCAAAAAATATTTCACATAGATTTATATTTGAGTGTATTTTAAACCTCACAGATAATCATGTGAACATACATAAAAATAATGGATATCAACAAAAAATATATTGGTGGGCCAATATGGCCAAATATGAACTTGATTCAGAATATGATGATAACCCTTAAGGTAGGATTGAATCATAAAATACTCCATTCAGAAGGAATAATTTTATGATTACAATTCTAATACAATCATCAATAAATTACTTGATATAATTTAATGTGATATCCCCATCCTTATATAGATCTCTATCACTATTAATGAATTGGTAAACTCTTAATCCAAATGTAGGCTAACTCATTTCCTAGTATAATTAACACCATAAGTTATCCATATGAATCTATGTAATATACTCACTAAGATAATTCCTAACACATGTAATCATTTGTAACCCCTAATAATATCATCTCTTTAGGTACATTACATTCCATCCCCCTTATCTTGTTTCACCCTTAATACATGAAAAAATCCAAATAGTGAGTGCACTTTAGATCATTGCACACTTGTCACTATTCCTGATCATACAACCACCCATACATGATCTTGGTGGGTGATATATATATGGTACCTTTACCTAATTTTTTTTCAATAATTTGATACCATATATAACTATAGTTTTTCCTCATTGGCATCTATTTATAGCAATAATGATTACATCATATGATTCCATATTCCACATGTGAATCCATAGTTGTGATTCCCTATGTATCCATAATTATTATTGCTATGACACTCCCTACCATGCCTCCTTGAATTTTTCCTCTCATTGTGATGTGGGTTTCTATATGCCTCAACCTTAGTATCATTTTTTGATACTTTGACCTTTTGAAATCTTTCCTCTTCTAGTTTTTTTGTCTCTTGAGTATATGAATTGTTATTTCTATTTGTACCTTTTCTTCATTTGAATATTCATTATGATATACTTCACCATGTTTATATTCATATTCATGATTAGACCTCATAATTTTTTTTTCTTTGATAAGTGTGATATTTTACAAAGTGACCTTATTTTGCTTGTACCAAAGCTTCATGACCTTTTTTGTACATTAATAATAATTTTTCATAGTAAAAGCATAGAAAATTGAATGCAATAATTATTTGTCCATAATAATATTTGAATCATCAATAACTTGAAATTTATTACCCTCTCTTTGATTTTCCTTGATTTTATTTTCTTAAACCTATAAATGATGGGCCATATCCCTATTGAAAATTAATATTCACTAGTAGGTTTTATGGGCACATTTTCCTTCTTCCTTAGAATGTATCCACATATTTAACAATTTTTAGGATATGTGATGTTAAGTTTTAATGGGGGTATAATAGCCTATGAACAAGGATGAATAAAACTATTTTAGAGTAGGCCAATTAACTAAAAAACTTAGATAAATGAATCTTCTAAATTAAAATGTTGAAAATGCCAAAAGGTACACTCAAAATAGTAGTTTTATTACATAATCATGAATAAGATATAACACTTAGCTTATATTCAAATGATTGAGCATATATAATAATTAAAAATGTGAAAATAGGTAGGGAGAAGATTAGGATCCAATTATCAAATTCTAAAAATATTATTTTTGGAGGCCTAAACACTTACATTGAATTATGGACACTTGTGTCAGCACTTTTGTCTTGATCTCGACATAATGTCATGTATAGAATATTAACTATATTAAAAGTGACCACCTAGATATTTCTAGGGTTTTTATTTCCTTTTTGTTGATATATTTTATTCACATGCATAAGCCATCAATGATTGTGTCTGGATCCGACCCTAGCTCTTCACTTTACATATTTTTATCTTGTAAAAAATGGGTTAATGGGCTCATGTTGTTGATTTGAAATCAATGACCCCTATATCAATGAGATTTTTTTATGTAGACAATACTCCAAGGACGGCATAAAAAATATGTATTTCTCCCCTATTTACTAGCATGTGTGTGCATAAGGGTGAAATATACTATATGTAAAGACATGCAATGATTTATATTTTAACTTAATAAATACTACTCATGGGTTGTGTTTTAGTGATTTGGACCTATAATATGAATTTTATTATGATTTATCTGGAAACATGGAAGAATAGGGTAATAAAAATTTGTTTTGAAATTGAATGAGTGAGCTAGAATAAGTGTTTGCTACTATTTTATAGATGAATAATGAGTAGGATTAGATTTGTATTTATAACACACCTTTTGAAAATATGTCATGATATGGTTTAATAATATGAATGGGATGAGCTATAGGATTTGAAATATTTTCAAATTAGATGACTTTTGAGGATTGGAAACTTGATAAGAATGTAGACATTTATGTTGACACAAGTGTCCCTGTGTGGTATGTAAGTGTCTAATAGGTAAGGAAGATATTGAGGATCTAAAATTGAAAATAAAAGATATATATCAGGTTTAATATTTTTTATGATGAATGAGATTTGGGTTATCATAAATGATTGGGTCAAATCATAATATAAAATTTTAGGCACAATGAGATGGTGAATGTAAACCTTTCAGCAATAGGTAGGTCTAGAATTTAAAGGTAGATCCATTATAGGTATTTGTCAAGTATACAATATCAAGATGATATATAAATAATATTTTAGTATCTACCTCCCCCTTTAATATAGTAATGTATAAATATGAAATTACTAGGTTAAAGGAAAGAAAACTATTCCTAGGTGTGTATAACACACCTTGAATTTGCTTGATCTCACTTTGAGTATTTTTATAGTGTATGACTTGTAAACAAGACCATTTTATGGTATAAATCAGTTCATATAATTTTAAATTTTACCTGATTGAAATGATTAAAAATAAATAGAGCAAGGAATAATTACAAATGTGTGTCAATGCAACCATTTTCCCCCTTGGTAATTTAACTTTGCAAAGATGATTATTTTTGAAGCATTGAAGCTGAGAGAGGTTCAATACTCAAACTTGGAGATTAGAAGAGGGATATTGGAAGTTAATTATTCTCCTAATCTAGTGAAAGGGTGAGTTTGACATGGACATTGAGATCATTGAATCTCAATCACACAACTCAAGTGATAATATAATAAAATCTAAGTTAAGTTGTATAACCAACTCATTTTGAAAAATGGGAGTGGTATTAGGTCATTGAAGGAATTTAATTTCAATAATAATTATAAAATGGAATCAATTGCTTCAAACAAAAGAGTTTCAAAATGGTGATTTTTGGTAAATAAGTTTGAATATGTATTTTCAATTTTTGGTGCACTTACATGTCATATGCACCTATAATGTGTCTCAAACTAAAGTATCTTTAAAAAAAACTATACTTTATAAATATTTATAATATCTATTATAAAACCATTGAACCATATTCCAACTATTTAAATTTTTTTGCAATATATAAGATTCTAACCCATGTGTATATCGAAAACATTTAAATTGAAATGTAATTTTGAAAATTTTGAGATTTTTTAGTGTGGAGGTCATGTAGCTATGTCATGACCCCACTAATATTACCCTATTTTTGAGGTGAATCAAATGGAATCTAGTAGTTAATTTACCTCAAAAAAATAACTAATTTGCATATTAATCATGTAGCACATATGATTAGCATGTTCAAGTATATATGTCAATGAAGATTATAATATGTGATATAAAAATACCTTAGATGCATTCTATACATCATGAAAGCTTCTATAAATTAATATTACGAGATCGAAAATAAATTAATGACATAGAATAACACTCAATGTCACACAAAAGGGGGTCTAAAGAGACAAAAATAAGGGGCATATTCAAATGTTGCACACTTGAATGAGTAACATATTCAAATGTTCAAAATATAAGTTAACATACAGTGACACAAGATCCAAAAATAAAGGAACATATTCAAATGTTTCACAACTAATACAATAGCAATCAAGATAAATATACTCAAAAAAATGACAATGTGAAGTATAATCAACAAACATAAGCATATCATACTATTCCATGCATATGTGTTAGAAAAAATTCATGTAAAAAAGCATATCAAGTACACTATGAATGATGTAAGCATGAGTATAGGAATATGGAATCATTAGTATATAATCTCAATATCATAATAGAAATGAGATCATAAAATAAAATAACCCATATTAATTGTGTTCAAATAAGTATATTCCCATAACATAGTATGCCACATGGGATGAGGAAATGTCCAACATATGTATATGTAAGTATCATGGGTCTAGTGTATGCATATATCACACTCAAGTATGTGTGAAATATGTAGGTGTATAGAAATAATATTCTATTTACTAACATAAAGTAAACAAAATAGATGCCAAGGATCTAGTAAACTTGTGTATGATGAATATTTTTTCACTTTATCATTTATTTGAATGTTTTTGTATTTTATTAAATAGTTAATTTTTTAAATTTATGGAATATTTGGAAAGGAAAAAAGTATAACCTATCATACCATCTAAGGGATGATCATAGGTATCTCCAAACTCATAATATGGTACATAAAAATGGTGATACTACTAAGGAGCATGTATAAGATTCCTATCTAGAACTATGGAATATGTGGTACATTGCATATGTCTCATAGGACTCTATGGTCATGAAGAGGTAATATAAGGATTATGGGTTAAAGGAACCAGTTTTTTAATCCTCAATGTTTTCTTGGGTGTAGTTATGATTGGAACATGTTTATTTTATCTTATAAACTAGGTGAACTATGTAGGTGTAGATGAGGATTATTTAGAATCCATTGTGTGTCTTTGGTGTAGTAGTCTCTCAAATATGCCCTGCCTAGGTAAGGGGATTTCCTATTTATCACTCACTCAAAGATGATTAACCTTATTAATTTTGATAATTATTTATATTTGAATAAACTTCTCTTATTTAAGTGGATGTTCAAATGGAATTATAGTAACTATGGCTACCTTAATGGTATGAATGCATTTTATACACCTATGCACTGTGGAAGGTACTATGCAAAGTCCAATATCATACTAATAACATATCACATAATCATGTATATGGTATAACTAAAAAGGTAGTAAACACATGTGTTGGACCAACTTGCAAAGGTAAATCAATCTCACCAATAATGTTATGTGGCATCCCATCAAATACTCTAATAGTTTTGGTTGAAGGGTATGAATCAAGATGTGTATAACCAAAATGTGTAAGTAACATCATGATACTATTTAACATAATTTTATATGTGATGAATAGGGTTAAAAATATATAAATATTTTAACCATAAGAGTGATAAACTAATCTAGATCTGGCTAATTAATTATAAAACTTAGATAGATGAATATTCCAAATTATAATAATGAGATATGCTAAATATATAAAGTAATTGATTTGAAAGATGTTCAGTTGATTGAAATACTAAATAGAAATGATACTTAGTTGGATTTACTATGTGAAGGTAGATCAGTATTGGAAACATGTGTAAATTATGCAAGATAAATATTATAAATTAGTTATTATATTCTATAAAGGTAATTTTACAATTGTGTAAACTACCATCAGAGATAGACACTACCATCAATGGTAGGGTCTAATTATGATTCATGTGTCTAGTCTAAAATAATGATTATATCTAGATGTGACTAACTTATTTTTTTTGGGGGGTTTTATATCACCTTTATATTAATTTATTTAGATCTTGGATAGAGGCTATCACTCTTTGCTAATTAATCAATCCCTATCTATTCACCCTTTCTCACCCTTGGAATGAATTTGATATAAATGGGTTAGTGGGCTCATGGTGTAACCTGACCATAAATACCCTTATATCAATGGAAATTACCTACATTGACAATACTCCAAGGAAGGCCTTGGACTTATTTAGTTTTCCCATATGTGTGGGAAAGTGTGTACACAAGGGTGAAATATACTATATTATGATGCATGCAATGATCTAGATTATAAATTAACAAATATAGCTCATGGGATACTCTTTGAATGATTCATACCTATAATATGACTACTTTGATGCTTGATATAAAAATAAGTAAGAATAGGGAAGAATAGATTGGTTGTATATTTGATTAATTTAGATTTAGTAGGTGTTTACTTGGTATTTACTAGATGAGTAATGAGAAGGGTTAGAACTATATTTATACCACACCTTTTGAGAATATCTCATGATAGGGTTCAATAATAAAAATAGAATGACACATAGATTTCTAAACATTTACAATTTGAATGAAATTTGGCAACTAGACACTATATAAGGATATGAACACTATCGTTAATGGTAGTGTCCCTTTATGGATAGTAGTGTCTATAAGACTAGAAAATATGCATGAATATGAAACTAACATTAAGGATGTTTATCAAGATTTAATATTTATGTATAGTTCAAGATATTTGGGTCATTATAATGATATAGATTGTACTAAAATATAAGTATTTAGGCATAGTGAGATGATGAATATGAGCCTTTCAGTAGTAGAGATGTCTAGAATTCAAGCATAGATATTTGAAGGATATTGTTCAAATGTACAATACTAATATGATGTAAATATGTATTATTTACACCCCCCTTTTAATCTATTAATTCATCGAGATTAAATTACTAAGTTAACAAAAATAAATGTGTACTTAGGTGTATACAGCATAACTTGACTTTGATTGAGCCCACTTTGAGTGCTTTACTAGTGCATGAAATGTAACCAAGATCATGTTACATTATAAATCAATGCATATAATCTAAAAATTGAAATAATTGAAATGCTTGAAAATAAAGAGAGCAAGAAATGAATACACGTGTGTTTCGATGTAACCATGTTTCCTCTTAATGATTTAACTTGGTAAAGATGCTTAATTATGAAGCAGTAGATATATAATAAGTTAAAAAATTAATCTTATAGATTTTAAGATGGATATATGAAGGTATTATGCCCCAAATCTATTGCATGGATGAGTTGTGACATGGCCATTTAGATCATTGTATCTCAGTGGCAGAATTGAAGTGTTAATATATATAATATGTGTGGATGAGTAACTTAATTAACTCATCCTGTAAATATGGTGATATTAAATGATTTAATCACTCCAATATATAAATATAGTGAGGATAAATGATTTAATTGCTTTAACCTATAAAATTTACCAACCACTATAGTAGAAAAGGCTTGATAATAGTAGAACTTGGTGTAATCAGTGTGTCATAATGAGTAGTATGATTTGTAAATTTTATCAATTTTGGTGCAATAGAGTAGAATATGCACCTTTAATAGTTTAATCTATATTATATGTGTTATAAATATGAAAAACTCTTATTTTCAAATCTATTAAAAATTAGTGTAATGTATAGGATTTTGACCTATGTGTATATTTAAATAATGAAATTGAACTGAATATTTATGCAAGTGTAGAGGTAGTGTTCTAATGGCATGCCCCAAATAAAGTTTAAATATATTGAATAAGTGTGTAAGGGTAGATTTCATGAATTTATGACTTTTCCCCATTAAAATATGGAAATATTAAGAAGGTGTATAAGTGTGGAGGTCATGCCTTTATGACATTCCTCCACTAAAATTTGTATATACTATGAAAATGTGGAGGTCATGCTTCTATGACATTCCCCCATTAACATTCCCCCATTTTTAGGTGAGTGAAGTATAATCTAGATGGTACCTTACCTCAAAAGGATAAGGTAGGGGTATACTATGTGTATGCATCATGTAGCATATAGAGATAACATGTCAAAGTATACATACATACATGTGTGTGTGTGTGTGTACTTCAACATGTTATCTCTATATGCTACATGATGCATACACATATTATACCACTACCTTATCCTTTTGAGGTAAGGTACCATCTAGATTATACTTCACTCACCTAAAAATGGGGGAATGTCAGTGGGGGAATGTCATAGAAGCATGACCTCCATATATATATATATATATGTATATGTATGTATGTATGTATGTATGTATGTATGTATGTGTGTGTGTGTGTATGCGTGCACACACACACACACACACACACACACCTCACAATATGTGATCACATCAAGTCTTAAAATACATAATATAGATCATGGAAATGGATAGAGAGTAATAACACAAGCTAAAAAAATAATTAATCACAAACATAAGAGCACTCAATGTACTGTAAAGGAATGGTCCAAGGAAACCTTATATAAGGGGCATGTTCAAATGTAAAATAATTTAAAGGGATGACATATTTAAATGTCCAATCAACATGGAATGACATATTAAATGTCCAAACAACATACAATGGAATAGGAACTAATAATAAAGTAAAATATTTAAATGATTTACATGAAAGATAATAGAAAGCAATGTAATACACTCAAGGAAGTGATAATGTGAATAAATAAAGATAAGCAATCAACATAAGCATAAAATATCAAGTACATTTTGAAATATATGAGAATGGATATAGACATGTGTAAGTTTTAATATATAAGATAAAACATGTTAATGTATAAATGATCATAAATAATATCAAATAAGTATCAATCATGATCAAAGTAGCAAATACCTCTAATGTACTATATGAAATGGGTAGATGAGAGGTCTAACATATAAAAATGCATAAATCATGTGTCGGGGTATGCTTGTATCATACTCAAATATTCATGAAAAATATGTATATATCAATGAAATGATATTATATCTACTAACATAAAATAAATAACATAAATTCCAAAGAGCTAATAAATAGAGAATGTTGAATTTTTTTGCATTATTTGAACATTTTTAAGGTTTTTTGAATATTTGATTTTTAGGTATTTAAATAAAAAAATTGAAGATTGTATAATCCATCTAATGATATCAAGATGAGGATGAAAATATATGAGGAGTGTTAAATTAATAACATCTCCTGAACAAGATGTGCCATATGTTTGCATAAAAGAATCAAAAAGTCTATCATGCTCTTTTGGTAGGTTTGTATTTGGTATATTTGGCTTGCCTTTATCTTTATTTTATTTTTAATATGATAATTACGGATTAAATTGATATGTAATAGGTATTATAGCTATGAACATGTTTTTTTGGAAGTTATTGAGTAGATCAAAACATAGTTTTCTAAATTATTCATTTGATGATTATTTACCAAATATATGAGTAGTGAGAGTAGAAGGGTTTTGATATGAGTAAGGGCTTGTAGTTTCCCCCTTTGTAACTACATTTGGAAATTTATATTTGTAAATTTTCCTTTATTTTTAACCTCTTGTGTCATAAATCATGATTTAAATATTTAATGCTCACATTGCTATTTTTATAACATTGCCTTTTGTAATTATTCTTTTTGCACCCATTCTTGTTCCAAGTTTTTAGTTTATTGTTTAATTTTTGCATTTTCCTTGGATTAATAAAATTAATATACATCTTTGAATTATATTCATTAGTATTTTTAATATATCCAAATCATTGATGATCATTATGATTAGATGTAGAGAAAGGACAAGTGATGCCTTGTGCATGTTTTCCTAATCCTTGACCATGATAATCAAAGTGTATATATATTGTTATCCAAAACCATATTATTTTGAAAATTGAGAATCATTTCTGAGATTTAGATTTGAATTGATTTCTTTTTCAAATTATTTCATTTATAATTATTTTTTCTCTGAATTATCCTTTAACACCCATATTTGTTATTGCAACACTTGTGCTTTAGAAGAGATACTCAAAATGTGAGCAGGTTACTTGATTAATGTATCTATTATAGGATCACTGCTACTTTTTAGACTTCGTATTTTATTTTTCAATGAAAAATAATTATATTTATGATGCACATACATTTTATGATATGAAAAATAGCATTTGGATCTATTTATAAGATGTAGAGGAGGTAGTTGAATCAAGTCATTTTGAAACATTTCTCTTAGGATTTCACTTGGACTCTTATTATCCATTTGTTCACTTTTTAAATCATTAGTTGTAAACTAATTTTGATTTAACATTTTAGGACTTTACTATTGTAAATCATATGTAATTAAAGGGTTGAGTATGTTACTAATCTAGAATGAAAATTAGAAATTATTGATTTAATTGAACTTATCTAGAGATTAAAAAAAAATTATACAAATTAGGATATTGGAAATGATTGAAAAAACATGCAAGAACCTTTCATATTTTGATTATCTATTGAAATCTGGCTTAGGATAGTAGTGCCCATATCAAGACAATAACACCATGTGGCACTAGTGTCTAATTATAACACTAATTTACTTCTTGCAGCTATGATTTGAAAATTTTAGGGAAGTTACAAGAGGTTCTATAGGTCTTGTAGGTAGTTTTGTGTAATTTAGGGGCTCACCTGTGTCACTATTTTAGAATAATCTCCTCTAAAATTATAATGAATACTTGCACACATGGAATAATAAATGGATGAAATTCAAAAAAGGAAGGAAAAACTAGGTTGTGGGATGTTAAGATCATGTGAAACAGAAACCCTATTACCTTGGTTACTACCTACATTAACCCCAATGCTAGGTATCTCAGATCACATGTAGTTCTCCCTTAAGGAACATGCAACATCAAATTTCATGGAATGCTAGAATGATTTTCACTTAGGCCCTTCTTTGGTCAAGAATGGAAATGTCTATGTATGATGATTGAGTATGTAGAGTATTGATCTATATTATTGATTGATTTTATGTAAATATGTGTCGAAATAGTAAGTTATAGATGTAAAATACCTTATAAGGCTCTTTATATATAAGGAGCTTTGGTTTAAATATAAGACTATTCGTTGGTTGATAAGTCATAAAAGAGAGATAAAAAAACCTGAGAGAAAGCTCATAGAGGGGTTAGGAATCAAACATGAGAGAAAGGGCCCATAAAACACTATATCTATAAGTGGACACTAGCACCATGTGGCACTACTATCTTGTAAGTGACACTAGTGTCTTAAGGCTTAAACAGAGCTAAAATCATGCAATATAAGATAGGTACCTTGTGACTGGGAAAAGGTGACTTGTGTCTATTGGGAATATCATAAATAAGAAAAATAAGACATAATAAAGATCAAAACACTCAAAATACCCATGCGCATAAGGATTATAATAATCACTAATAAATTCATGTGAAAGAGAAACAAAATACATGGTATTTACGGTTGTTTGACCAAATTAGGGTATTTACATTTCCCCCATTTTATTATATTAATTAAATTAAATGAAAGTAATAGATTAAAAGAAAAAAAGAATGCATACCTATATTTACCTGTGTGAATGTAATTTGGATTTTACCCACTTATTGGCCAGAGAAGTGGATAAGAATTGGAGTGAAGTATGTGAAGAGGAAACACATGGTGTCAATGCCACATGTACTAAATATAAGTATGTAAATTGAATGTGTGGAGAAATAAGTCTCACTTAACCCCAATTTGATATCTAGACTGAATCTAAGTATGTAAACTGAATGTGTGGAGAAACAAGTCTCACTTTCCCCCTCTCTAATATGTGGAGTGAATATGAATATGTGAACTAGGTCTAGTGGAATGCTATGAATCAACCACTGTAGATGGTCATGTGACCCACACTATTGAATAACTAGTGATGATACTAAGTGTAACTTGATAATATAAAAATGAGGACCAAAGACGTGCTCTGCATATTTCCCCCTAATCATATAATCAGAGCAATGTAGTTGTATATATGAATATTTGAGTAAATTGGTATACTCGAGTCAAAACTATATATATCTGTATATCTATATTTTTGTAGACATTATGTCTAAATACCTATATGAACTTTTGTGTATGTATATCTGATAACCTATAAATCTAAATATTGATGCAAGCCTATGTATATGTATATATGATAACCATGAATATGAATATCTATGTAAACCTATGTATATACATGTCTTAGAACCTATGAATTTGAATATCTATGTAAACATGTGGATTTATATGTCTCATAACCTATGAATTTGAATATATATGTAAACTTGTGTATTTGCATGTCTAAAAACCTACAAATCTGAATATCTATGTAGACTATATATCTAAAATCCTATGTAGACCTGTGTGTGTGTGTGTGTAAACCTATGTAGACCTATGTGCCTAAATATATATGAAAATATGTATGTTTGAAGTAATACGTGTATATTTCCCCCCTTTTTGTGAGAGATATTAGACTTTGGTGAAGGTGTGTAACCAAAAGTGGTAATGATTTGATGTACTAGTGTTAATTAGTAGGTGTAATGTTATTTTAAGTTTAAATAGTGTATTTAATATGACAGAGTTGATAATTGAATATGTAATTGGATAAATGTTTTGTATATAATAATTTTAACTATAGTAATATATATATATATATATATTTTTAGATTTTTAAGTAACTAGAAGATTGGTTTAACTAATATGTGACATTACACATCGATGTTAAGTCCCATGTGCAATAAATGGTTCAAAATCAGAGCTATAGCTCTTGAGATATGATAATAGTAAGGGATATATATTAGCTAATGAAATTAGGGAACAAGGCTAACCTTAATAAGGTGGAATTATGTAAGTGTGATTTAAATAGGTAATTTGATTAATTTGGTAATTCATTTGGAACATTTGAGTTGAAATCAATTTTGTATCTAAGTGAGAGAAATATTACAAGGAGATGAGGAGTTAGCGTGATGTGCTAAGAGGAGGTTGATGCACAAATTCAAGTTGGGGAGGAAGTTTACCTTGTAAGGAACCCAAACTATTTCCTATTTTTGTTATGTATGTTGTCTCTTTTACTAATTTTATTTAAAATGAACTAGTTTAGGGCTTATTTTGTAAATAATGGTACTAATGTCCAATTTTGGGTGCTACTATCTAGTACCTGGCACTAGTGTCTAGGAGGTGGAATTATTGTCTAGTGCTACTATCTTGTATGTAATGCTACTTTCTTAAAATCATAAGATGTGATGTTGATTATAGTTAACTAATTCTTGATGTGTGTTATAGTCTATTATTTTTAATTTGGCTTTGTTGATGTCAAATTTCATTATACTCTTACAAGTTAATGCATGCATGAGGTAAATTTACACTAGATAAATGATGAAGACCTTTTGGGGTCTACCCATGGAAGATACTAAGATGGAGGCATTCGAGAGAACAAGTTTGAGATATGTTACATTCTTTGATCCTATTCCCTAAGATAAGCATATGATGACTACATTGTGTGAGAGATGGGATGTGGATACATGCACATTTTGGTTACCCACTAAGGAGATGACTATTACACTAGAGGACATGTACCATATTTTATCATTTCAAATATCTAGGGAGCAAGCTATACTATAGGAGGATATAAGTGCTAAGGCCATATAGCAGGATTCTAGGTATTTCTCTACCATGGTAACTCAGACCTAATGTGTAGGGAGTCTCAATGAAATATTATTGACCTTAATTATGATTACTGAGGTTTTATGATTATGGAAGTTTCTAGTTATTTTTATATCTTCATTTGTGTTTGTAGATGGGAGTGGGGGTTTGATTAATGATAGGATGCATGAGATAGTTTAGGATATCGAGGAGCATGGTACTATGTATTCATAGGGTTAGATGATGCTAGCTCACCTATATAGGAATATATATCATTTCACACAAGAGATGTGAAGTGGATGGATACAAGCATTAAAGTTTTTACATTTTTAGCATATGATAATATAACTTTGAGTAGGCTAGTGGAATGTGCATGGGATGGTTTAGATCATACACAATTATTTACAGAAAGATGGACATGTATGGGTCATGTGGATAAGAGAAGCACTATGTAGTGTCATCCATTATTAGATAGTTTAATAAGAGGGGATATTATTTGGAAACCCTACAAGGGTTATGAGGGGTGGCATAAGGATAATACTAAATTGAAATGTATTTGGGAGATTTGTTGATTACATGACCACTGGGTCAATGTATATGAGTGATTTTAGTATGAGCAAGTCACATGATTGTTTGACATGGTGTAGGATGTGTCCTCAGCACCCGTGATATGGTTGAGGAGTTCTTATGCTCCTATAATGCCACGTATATGTTGAGGCCATTTATTGTTGAGTTAGAGCCTATTATATTAATAGAGTATGACCTTGAAATTGATATACTATATATAGATGATGTGGGAATGATAGAGGCCTACATAGCCTAGCTGAGTGAATATAGATGGGCACTTCTATTTTTGATAGGTGGTATGATTGTAGAGGATTTATTGGAGAGAGATCCCTTAAGGGATATTGATGGTAGGTTAATATAATATTATTGTATACTTTGTGTAAATTTGATTATGTATTTATGTGATGAGTAATCTTATGTACTATGTAGACATATGCATGTTCAAGGGATGATGAGCACTAGGATATAACCATTGATTCAGTTATTCATGAGTTGACACATTATATTATTGATGATGCCATGGAGTATGGATTAGTGGAGAGGCCCACCAATGTGGTTGGGCTACATAGCCATCTATTTGACTGAGCTATAATAACTAGTATGATGTATATACAAGCAATGGTGGAAGGAGATGAGGCACATGTTGAGTTGCATAGGCCTACCATGCTTTCATCTATTCTCTAGGTAGGGATAGTATTCATATAGTAGATGAATATATACATCTTTTCTAAGAGAATTTAGAGGGTATGGATGAGTTGGGCATGTACCATGAGAGAGAAAAAGTAGATAGAGCTGTCAATCCAAGTCACATAAAGATAGTAGGGCCTTTAGTTATATATATATATATATATATATATATATATATATATATATATATATATATATATATATATATATATATATATATATATATATATATAAGAGTGAGAGTGAGAGTGATGTAGTTGGTCCTAGTAGTCATGTCTGCATCATTGAGTGAGGGACTATATTTGTATTGAAACTATATTTTGAGCTATATATATGGATGTTTGTTGTGTAAGTTGGCACTACCTGTATTAGTAACTGGATACTCATAGATTGTATGTGTTGATATGTGTTAAATTGGTTTGGTTGTTTGAAATGATGATATTTGTATATTGTTATTATTAAAGTAGAATTAATGAATTTGTATATTTTTATTAATGTTTGGACATATGTGTAGTGGATTAGGATTTTGTATTTATTGGTATAGGATTTTTATTTTTTTATATTACATAAGATTTTTGTGTGTATATATTGTGATTGTGGTATGACCTATTTAAACTTGGATAGAATAAAGAAAAAATAATTATACTACTCACATTGTGTCATTGTAGAAGGAGACTTTGAAACTGGAGCTGCATGTGATGCACTTCTAGTGTGTATATGTGTAGACTTTGGTGTAAAAAGTTTGATTGGTTGACATGTTGAAATTTCACTCTAATTTGTATAATTTTTATAAAATATCTTGATTGGTGTATGAGATAAATCTATATTCTAATATTTTTAATTATTCCCATATATATTTAGTAGTGCTTGAGCTAAAACTATGTCCTTGGTTTTGTAGTTGTTCCCATATATTTTGATTAGTATACACGCTAGAGCTACATTCTGATGTATGTCATTATTTCCATATATCTTGATTGGTGTATGCACTAGAACTATGTTTTGATTTTTATGAACTAATTTCAATCACTATTGAAGATGTAATATATGTTACTGCTCATAAATAGCTATCTTATACATCACAAGGCTTGTACGATGAATAACTAATGGTTCCTATAGAGTAAAAAATACTCTACGTTTCATTCTAATTTTCAATTGCACACTACAAAATTTTGTTCCCACATAATTTGGTTCATGACATAGAAATTTTGAAATAGATCATGGGCTTGATTTCATTTTGATTCATTTTGTCTAAGTGTCAAAATCAAGCAGAAGCTACCAAGTGTCATTAGCTGATTCACCTTTCATAATTTTTATAAGTTGGTCAGGATGTGCCACGTATCTCATAATAACTCAGTGGAATGTGACAAGTGTTTTCATCCATGTTTCATATCAGCATCCGCATTTCAAATCTCTTTTCAGTGGAAGGTTTCAACAAGCTAAGTATCAGGATCAGGCGGAAAGTGCCAAGTGGTAATCATGAAAGGTTTCAATTTGCTTTTCTAAAAGCAACGGAAGATGCCACATATCCCAGCTGAAGAGAGTAGAAGCCACCATGTGTCAAGATTTGAATTATCTTCATTTTGCTTCACCGATATATCAAATACTATGGTGGGTCTCAAGTTTTGTTTCTGAAGCAAGCAGAAGCTACCAAGTGTCACTGCTCGTGTAAATATGAAATGAGGCCTGATTGTTTTTATAATATAAATAGAGTAAAGCAAAGACCAACACATGTCATCTTTTATAGGTCTCTCAAAAGGTATCTAAAATTAGTGAAGATTGCCACATATCCCTAGTAAAGTAGCAAAGATTGCCACATATCCCTAGTTAAGTAAAGTAGAGATTGCCATGTGTCCTTTGTTGAGGCAAGTAGAAATTGCCACCTATCCATATGCCTTTTAAAAGATTGATCAAGCGAGAAATTCTATGGGTCTTAATTTTTGTTTAAGTTGTTAAAGTTTCAAAGAATTGGATTGTGATAGGTGTCAAATGTGGAACACTCTTGAGCATATACACAAAAAGAGTATAAGTTAAGAAAAAAGTGCCGTGTGTCTTAGGTAAGTGCTACGAAACATGCCAAGTGTCATTCTCTGATGTCTCCTAAGTAATAAGAAGGTTTTAAAGGAATTGGCCAAGTGTCCTCTTCCATTTAAGAGAAGGAAACGTCTTACGATCTGTTTCAACCAATGAACTACTAGAAGATAGAGCATTTTAAAATCTAAAAAATATCTTCTTTTAGACACTTCCAGTTTGGTTAGATTTCAATTGGGCCATTAGATTGGGAACATACAGATAATCTGGAGTAAATCCAAGGCTATAAATAGGGGTGCAGAGATCACCAAAAGGGAGAAGAGACCAGAGAGAATTTTTTGAGAGAATTATTGTCAAGAGTTTAGACTTTCTAGAGCTATGATTAGGAATATCATTTGTATTTGTTCCATTTTCTTAAGTTGGAAAGTTTATGTAACTGTGCATGTTTATGTGCCTCTTATGTGACTAGAGAATTAATGAGAAGATTGAATCCTATGCCTTTGTTGATATTTTTTGTGTCATTTTAAAAGTAGTCTAGGATGTGTTGTCAAGAGTTTTATACTTTCTAGAGCTGTGATTAGGAATATCATTTGCCTTTGTTCTATTTTCTTGAGTTGGAAAGTTTATGTAACTATGCATGTTTCTATGCCTCTTATGTGACTAGAGAATTCAAATAAGAAGATTGAACCCTATGCCTTTGTTGATATTTTTTGTATCACTACAAAAGTAGTCTAAGCTGTGAGCCTTTGTTTCTATTGTTTTTATCTTTTACATTGATCATGTCTTATTTACTCTTAAATGTAATTGAATCTTACATATAGTCTCACTATGCTCAGGATTAAGGTCAAATTACATTCAGGTGCATTGCCATAGTTAGATTTTCTTTCTTTCATTTGTATTTCTATTAAAATTGCTATTCCTTTTCCTAGTATATGCTCGATATAAAGAAGAGACTAGCTTCTTAAAAATCTAGAGGTTGTTTCAAGTCACAAGTCCCACATCTTGAAACTTCCCATTGTTGGTGTTAGAAACAAGCACAATTTTAACCATCAACAGTTTTTGGCATGCTCGATGGGACCCTATATTGAAGTTTCTTTCAAGATCATATGAACTAGAGAGCTACGAGGAGTCAGAGTTGCAGACCAGCAACTAGATCTCAGTCTACTATAAATCTAGGAATTCTTTTACCACCTTTGGTAACTAGTCCAAGAAGAAGAGTCAACCAGTTTATACCAATACCAAGAGAAACTATGGGAGCCCCTATAGCCCCAAGAAATTATGCAAGTTGGAACACTGGTAGTCCATTGATTCTCCCAATACCACCAGCCACTTGGGACCTTATCCCAGTGACTGCCCTGAAAGCTCTATCCAAATTTAGTGGGAAAGATTTTAAAACACCTGAAGAACATCTGTAGGATGTATTAGATGGTCTGTGCTATACATGTTGTCACACAACAAAATGTGGCCATAAGATTATTAGCAGCTTACTTTAAAGGGAAAGCTCTAGAATGGTACTAGTTCTTGACCCCAAATACCATCTCTACATGGGATCAGCTCAGAGATCTTTTCTTTGAAAGATTTGAAGAGAAGGGTGATAAGTCTTCTTTATTACAATAATTAATTACCATCTAAAGGGCACCACAAGAAGAATTGATTGACTTCAATTCCAAATTTCAAAAGACTTGGGAAAGAATCCCTGCTACAACTAGACCATTACCAGGTATGGCTATAGTTTTCTATCTTAAGGCTTTAAATTCAGACATATCTGTTATGATTCAGTCACTTGGAGGCCAGACTCTGCCAGAGGCTTATGACTATGCAGTCAGAGCTGAAAATAATTTGATAGATGTTGGAAAGTTGTCTCCAAGGCCTCCCATGCCCATGTTTCTAGAGATTTCCTTGCCATTAACTCAAGAAGCCCCTAAATCCATAACCCCACCTGTGTCTATGTACACATATCCTCAACCACCTGCTAAAGAAATTGTCCTCGCTTAGTCATCTGAGCTGGATGATATCAAGAATATCTTGAGGACATTTTCTAATGAGCTAATTAATATAAAAAGATAGAAGAATACTTATAATAAACCACAATACCAAGGCTATCAAGGAAATATATTTTCATCTCATCTAAACCAATACCAGGGTCCTCCAAGGCAAAATAACCCTCAGCTAGCAAACCAATTAATTGCAGTCCCTACACCCTCATAGACTATTCCTCCCAATTCAAATAGGGAAATTGTTTTAAGGAAAAATAATTATGTAGATGGTACCAATGTTGTGTGTTTCCCTTACAATAATGCTCATACACCTAGAGATTGTCCCATGGGTAATCTACAACAAAGGGTGGTAGAGCAAAGAAGAATAGATGGATAGTTTGCAAGTTCCAGTGATAATCAAGCCTACCAGTCTTCTGGTATGCAAAATTTAGTCCTAGTGGCTTAAAGCAAGGGATGTATTCAAGAGGAAGAAATAGCCTCAAAACATGCTTTGTTCTCATGGGTTGAATATGAAGAATCAGTTTTCTTGAATGAAGCTTCCATTTCCAAGAAACCAGTGGTGCAATCATATTATTATACTAGATCAAAGAGAAGGATGGTGGAAAACCCTGAAGTTGTAAATAGTCAAGTCATGGAGAATCCTCCATTTCAAGGACAAAGAAACATAGCTGTCAGACAAGAAATTCCTCAGCTAGTGCAAAATCAAGTGATTCCTACACAAATTCAAGAAAAAAATAAGATATCCTTATTTTCAAAGAACTCAGACTCTGGGACCAATAAATGTGGTGGATCAATTGAAGAAGACTCCAACACAAGTATCAATATGGGATATATTGGCTATTATTGAATAGAAGACACTACTACAAGAAGTTCTACAAGGCCAAGTAGTGCCCAGAGGTACTATTATCAAAGAAGGACCTACTAAAAAAGAAAAGCTCAAAGACACAATTCATCTGCAGATAATAGCCCTAGTGAATAATGCACCAGATGTAAGAAAATCCAAACCAAATCCCTTCTATTTAACTTTGATAGTTGGAAAGAAACTACTGCATAATGTAATGATTGATTCAAGGGCTAGTACTACAGTAATGCCTAAGCAGATAGTTGATGCTTTAGAAATAAAGTATGAACCACTCACTAAAGGAGTCATGTAGCTAGATGGCAAACCAGTACAAACAATAGGGAGAATTAAACAACTCCCATTATAATTATATACTTGTCCCAATATAATTGTAAATCAAGATGTAGTAGTGATAGATATACCTCCTGTATTTGGCCTATGTTTATCCAGAGACTTTACAGCCAAGATAGGAGGATATATGTCCCTTGATTGGTCTCACCTCATCCTAAGAACCAAATATGGTTCAAAGATGAAGATATTATCTGAGCCATTATATAAGGATCACATCACCAATGAACCAATTACAAAGTTAGATATAGCTCATGCTATGAGAAATAAAGAAGAAAGGGTTTTTGTTGAGGAGTTAGCTGAATGGACTAAACATGATCAAGAAGAAGAGAATGATCATTTATTAGCTATGATGAAAAGTGACCCATATGGAAATTATGACTCCATGGGTTTGGGTACTTACATCATATTTGAGGAAGATCATAAAATTCCAAATGTTTTAAGGGAAGAAAAGTCAAAATATACCTCTTCTATCAATCCTTGGGTCTCTCAACATGAATTCCATATTCCTAGTGAGAAGTCACAAGTGTATGCCTTAATCTTTGAGGAAGAAGAGATAATTTATGACTTTCTTCTTACTTTGCAAGATGATGTGGAGGAGCATGAATATTTCCTTGATCATGATTTGAATGACTTGTTTGAAATCATTGGGTCAGGTTATACTATTTTTCAAGAAGGCTGTGAGCTGGTGGCAGAGGAACAAAACAACAATGAGACTCAATTACATATGCAAAATTATTGCAAACTTTTAGAATTATCCTTTCAAGAGATTGGTAATTTTGAAGTCATTAAAGAGGATGATCATGTAATAGAACCTAAGAGTGCGGCAGAAGGAGATAAGTCAATAAATGATATATATCAAAGGGCTTTTGTTGATGAGCAAATAGTCATTAATTTCTTGATAAGACATACCAATATTAAGAACCAGCATTTGACAAGATTCTAAGAACAAGAAGAGTTTATATGTGTTGGAAGTAGTTTTGACTGAGACTCACTCAAATGCAGGCCAATCAATGTGGCATACAAAGAAATCAAGTCACCAGAGTTACATCTACTTCAACCACTTATCAGGCAACATAAGTCATCTTGTCATGAAAGAGACTTCAGAAATTCTTCTTTTGATCCAGAAGGGAGATAAAAATACTATGTATTATAGTTAGATAGTTTCCCCTTTCTATTTTCCGACTTTTCTTTTAAATAAGTGTTCTTTAAACACATAGTCGGTAGCTCAGAGAGTTTTTTCAAAATCTTCAAAATTTCTCAATGCATTGAATGTCTCCCAAATCTTTAGAAATCCCTAAGGTACCTTACACTGCCACTTGCATAACATGTTTTCCTCACTCTCCCATAAAGATTGAGTAAGATTTGATAACAATTATCCAAGTTTAATGCCATTTTGAGACTTGATAGGTCAATAAATACCTCTTAGCAAGAGTTAAAGCTTACAAGTTCTCAAACATTCCTACATCTATGAGAAAATATCTTGCTACTTGCATTTTCGGTTCCTAGTAAACTTGCTTCAGTGAAAGTGTTTCTATTTTGAGAAAGTTCATACCAGTCATCACTTAATAGATATAGAGATGGAGGGAGCACAGTCTTCACAATAAGGAGCTAGGATGTATGAATCCCTTGACAAGTTTCTTGCAAGCAAGTCATATACTTCAGCTCCCATGCAACAATTGAAGACCTATCCATGGACCAAAATCCCTGAAGTTGGTCAAGCAAGTGACCTAGAAAAGATAAAAGATTATGCAGATGGAGTCATGGACCCAGTTCTTCAAAGAGCTAGTAGCAAAACATTTAGAGAAGGGGCACATCAAAGGTGTCTTCAGAGAGTTAGAGTGGGGCAATATGAGACATTTGCCATGAGGATATGGACTTCACAACTAACATAATTCATTGTCCTAGCTATACATCCATGCCCTAACTTTGTTGAATTATGTGCAGACTTGTTCCATGCACCCTCAAACACCATTCAACAGGGTCCATTCACACTGCAGGCTATCAGGGACATGTTAGCCCTATATCATGATAAGATAGCTATGTTTCCCACTATTACTAAAATTCAAATAACATGGGTAAACATAAATACTTAGTTGAGGTTCTTGAGATCCAAATTGCAAATGGGCCATGATGACACTACTATGCCTACACTCCCTATAACAAGAGCCTAGTTTGCACAAGCTAGACAAGATGCACTGTCTATGATGGCTTTCATCTATGGCATGAAAGATGATATGATAGTTTATGGAGAACAAATGGCTATCCTCTTTAGGCTGAAGACCATCGACAAAACTTAAGAGTATATGCTTGACTTTTTTGAACAAATTAGTTTTTCAATGGTGGAATAACTAGCCCAGTTCAAATCAAAAGGGGTTTTCAGGTACTCTTCTTATTTGTTTCACCTCATGCTATATCAAAACTCTAACCTCTTTGCCCAACATATGCATCTTGATATGTATGACCCAAGTTTTGATCTCCAAAGGACCACTCTTGTGTTTGCATGGACACATATTTTGTCAAAAACTAGTGATCCATATGAATTTTGGGAATTATTTGTTACCCCAACTTTTTGTCACCTCAGCCCCAAACTAGTTATGAATAGAGTATTCCCAAGTATTTCAAACCTTCTGGCCAGTTGCCCAATTCCTTGAGATTTCTATTTTGGATCCCACCATACAATTATAAGAGTCCATGGTTTTTGTGGGGAACCAATGTTGCTACCTAAGATTTTGACTCTTAGGTTAGAATTCTTAGAGGTCACCAGGTAGGTATCTATAGTAGATAATGAATATGGATCTGGGAAGAGGAAGAGAAAAATGTATGACCTCCCATGGATGAGAATTAGCATGGTTTTGGAAACTAGAGACACTGAGATTGTGATGCTTAGAAAGCTGGCCTTCCTGGGTTTCCTACTAGTCAAAGAAAAATGGGTATATGACCCAAATGGTTTCATACCTTCTTGGATAAGGACTAACAGGGTTGTAACTAGAATTGCACATGAAGGCCACCCTTTTTGGGAAAATAGAAAAAATCCTAGAGAAGATACTCCTAGATTTTATGTCGAATTAACAGAGTTGCCCCTTCCACAAAATAGACCCTAGGAAACATTCTATATTAAGCAGAGGGATTATGATCCTAAAGTCAAAATGACTTCTAGATTAAGAATGACATTAAAGAATAAAGATTGGGATGCTAAGAAAATAGAAGCCTATTGGAAATATAGGCAAGAAATTTGTCAAACAACCTATTCTTTTAGGAATGTGGACTCAGATGAGAGATGGGAAAAACTCTAGGATGAGTGCCATATCTCCCCTATATCTAGCCCAGAGACAAGTAATTTTCCAACACCGGGTGTAGATCTAGAAGCCAGAGCAGGGCCCAGCCAAGGGTCACAGGACTTAGGGCAAACTGTAGCTGCAATAACTATATCAATTTGGCCTCAATCTCTGTGTCATGGAAGATAAAAAGAGTGTGGTTCCTTCACCACCAAGAGCTTCCCCATTGGCATTGGTTATTGAAATTTCTAGTTCTCCACAAGCATCACTAACAGTAGGAAAAGAAACATAGCCAGAAGAAGAGACACCCAAGAAGTGAAAGAGGGTGCAGTTTTAGTTTGATTCAGAAGAGGAGGTAGACCTCCCATAATGCCAATTATAGAGTATTGTAATTTCCCCTCAGGTAAGTATTATTCTTCCTTCTCCTTCTCAATCTCTTTCTTCTCCTATTGGCATGATGATTCCATCTAGCTAGATGACATCCCCTGCCACATTTGCCATTCCCATTTCTCACTTCACACCATTTATACCACCTCAAGCTTTAACGTTACCTCACTTTTCCCCTTTTGTTCCCAAGAAACTTTCCCCTCAGATTGCCCATAACCAAAAATTGGCTATTTTATATGGTTTGCCATAGGGATATCCTTTTGTGGGTGGGCACATTGCCTCTCCTTCTACCTTCTAGACCCAAGCAGATGCTGCTAGGAAGGTAAGGGAAGCCCAAAGAGAGAAAAAGAAGATCAAGGAAAATAAAGCCTTGGCTACACTGCATCTGCAGTCACAATTTGACCCCATTCAATAGCAATTGATGGTGACTCATTTGTCACCAAATGTAATCAAGCCAAATAAGTAGATGCAGCCAGAGGACTACATGATGAATGAAGTGGCCATCGACTTGTCCCTTTTCAGGCCACAAGATAAAATTGAGCTACTAACTGAATCCACTTCTACAGTTGCTGAAGACTACTTAAAGACATCAAGGAGGCTATAGAAGATGGATGATGATTTAGCTAAGGAAAAGGCAAACTATAACAGTTTGACCATAGAGATTAATAGAAAAGATAATGAAATAGAGAATCTAAATAAACAATTACATGATTTTGTTTCTCTTCAGACTCACCAGGTAGTCTAGGCCCAAAATGATTCCTTAAAAGTAGGGCTAACGCAGGTAAAAGATGTGGTGATGACCCTACGGTGGGAAAAAGTAGCATTGCAAGAAAAATGCGAGGAACACCTGTTACAGGTTACCTAATTACAACAAAAGCTGCTAAGTGAACAAAATAATATTGCAGCTATACAAGCCCAATTTCAAGCTGAGCAACAGAGAGCAACACAATTGACACTAGAGCTGGCCAATAGGTGAAAGAATGTCAAAGTGTTAAGTTTGGTGAAGGATATTTATGAATCCATGTGGAAAAGAATCTCTTCAGAGATTATTCAGCTTAGGCCTTCTCTCACCTTCTTACTAAATGCACATAAATTATGTGAAAAGGTGGAGAATTTAATTGCAAACACTTTGGCTACAGTTTTTGGGAGAGCAATGGACTTTGAAAACATTGCTACAAAAGATTTATGATGCAACAAATGCAACATTGTTAGTAGTAGGAATTGAGAATAGAATGGTCACTGCTAAGCGAGTGAATGAGGTTCTCAGCTGCAATTCCATAGCCATCAATTGTAGAGAGCTCCTAGATGTCATGAAAGAAGGAATTAGTGAAATTAAATAGCACATTGAAGATCTAGTGCAATTAGGTCTTCCTTCTCCATTTCCTGATTACAACACAGTGCTAATGGTTGATGAAATTAAATCTTTGATATTGGCCAAACAAAATGATCAGATAGTTTTATAGGATCTAAGGGATGATTCATCGGTCCCTGAAGTAGAAGCTGTCTTGATTCTTGTTTCCCAACTCAACTTCAAATTGAAGGGTATAGTTCAGATTTTGAAAAAAAATTCACACAAGGATATTGTTAACCTTGATTTAGCCTTCAATGAATTGTAGAATAAGTATGGGTTATCTGATGATGAATGGTCTACCTATCAAATAACATTGCTGAAGTTGTAATTTTGATCTAATGGGAGTTGTGGTTTCTTTTTTAGCAGGCTCAAAAGTCCTTGAGGTTGCCAATAACTATAGAGTAAAAAATACTCTACGTTTCATTCTAATTTTTAGTTGTGCACTACAAAATTTTGTTCCTGCATACATTGGCTTGTGATGACAAAGTTTTGAAATAGAGCATGGGCTTGATTTCCTTTTGATTCATTTTGTCTAAGTGTCAAAATCAAGTGGAAGCTACCAAGTGTCATCAGTTGAGTCACCTTTCATAATTTTTATAAGTTAGTTGGGACATGCCATGTATCTTATAACAACTCAATGGAATGCAACAAGTGTCAGCATCAATGTTTCATATCAGCATCCGTGTTTCAAATCTCTTTTCAGTGGAAGGTTTCAACAAGCTAAGTATCAGGATGAGGTAGAAAGCACCAAGTGGCAATCACATAAAGTTTCAATTTGCTTTTCTAAAAGTGATAGAAGATGCCACGTATCCTAGCTGAAGATAGTGAAAGCCACCATGTGTTGAGATTTGAATTATCTTCATTTTGCTTCACCAATATAGCAAAGACTATGGTGGGTGTTAGGTTGTGGAGCTAAAAGCTTCAACCTTTGCAAATTGAGGAACAGATGGTTGCTGAGTTCTAAAGGAACCGGCGTCGGCAGCAGGACCGACGTCGGCAGAGACCAGAGTAGAAGGCCATCGGCGACGACAGGAAGTCGGCCGACGTCGATAGAACCAGACTAGCAGGGACCGACGTAAGTCGCCTGTGTGTTCCAGAAGTGTTCGTTTCACGGACAGTTAGTTAAGTGAACGATGAGTTTGCATGTTAAGGCCAGCCAAAGTCTTGGGCTGCGAGGATAATTGTCTAAATTAAGAGTCTAAGTTATTGTTTGAGTTAGGGATCTATTTATAGACCCATTGGCATGTATTGTATAAGGCATGAGATAGAAAGGAAGAGTTCCTTCTAGTTGAAAGATCTGTGAGTTGCAGGTTGTTGCAAGCTCATTGGGGATCTACATGTAAGTTTGGTCTTTGAATTGCAGGTTGCAGGTTCATGAGAGATCAGCTTGAAGTGCTATAGAGTGCTTGGTGTACCGGCAGGGTTATTACTGACTGGTTGGTGAGGTGAACACCAATTCTATGTGTGAGTTGGTTGTTGGGACCATTTTTTGTGTAGGAGAGTGTGTGTGAAAAGAATTACTATACACTTGAGGTGTGGCAAATCTCTGTAAGGTGAAAGAGTGTGGCGGCTCTTTGATGTATTCTTTTCTGTATAGTGTTAATACAAGATAGTGTATTGTCTCTCATATTCTGTGCTATTGGTGAATTCTAGTTACTTGTGTTTCTGGTTATTTCTGCATATTCAATTGCTTATATTTGGTAATCATATTGTGCTCTTTCTGAGGAGCAAGATCCTAACGGGTGGAATTAGAACAGGTGTATTTGTTCTTGGATTTACCTCCACCCCCCTTGCCCAACAAGTGGTATCAGAGCAAGGTTGTTGGCTCATAGCTTGATACCACCAACAAGTGGTATCAGAGCTTTTGGTTGGGATACTAACAGATTGGTGTAGATCTGGGTAGTGTGTTTTGATTACAGGTTACTCACAGGGTTTCTGTTTGAGTGGGAGTTGAGCAATGGCAGAAAATAGTCAACTACGAATGGAAAAGTTTAATGGCAAGAACTACCAATTATGGAGGATGCAGATTGAGGACTATTTATATCAGAAAGATTTGTACTTACCGTTGGGTGGGGTTGCTAGCAAACCCTTGGATATGAAAGATGAAGAATGGGAGGTTCTTGATCGAAAGGCTCTGGGATCTGTTAGATTGAGTCTTGATTCATCTGTGATTTCTAGCTTATCACAGTGTAAGACAATGGTGGAGTTGATGAAATCTTTGGCAAATTTGTATGAAAAACCCTCGGCTTCTAATAAGGTATTTCTTATGAAGCGTTTATTTAATTTGTAAATGTTGGAAGGTGGATCTGTTCATAGCCATCTTAGTGATTTCCATGGTTTGGTAAACCAGTTAAGTTTAGTGAATATTGTATTTGATGATGAACTTAGAGCTCTCTTAATCTTGTGTTCATTACCTGAAAGTTGGGAAGGTTTGGTAATGGCAGTTTCTAATACTGTGTCTCCTTCAAAAGTCTTAAAAGTGGATGATGTTGTGAGTGTGATCTTGAATGAAGAGATACGCAGGAAAAGCACAGGTGAATCATCTGGAGATGCTTTGAGTGTTGAAGAAAGAGGAAGGCCAAGAGAGAAGACAGAGCGTGGGAGATCAAGGTCGAAGATAGGCAAAAGATCCAAGTCCAAGTATGGCAGAATAACCTGCTGGAAATGTGGAAAGCAAGGGCACTTAAAGAGAGATTGCAGATCGGGTGAAGATCATCATGAAGGACATGGAGAAGAAGCAGATGTTGCAGGTTATGTTGCACAGGATGCTCTGGTATGTTCTTTGGATAAAGTAGAATCTTGGGTATTAGATTCTGGTGCCTCTTTTCATGCATCCCCACATAGGGAATTTTTTCATGAGTATGTCCAGGGAGACTTCGGAGAAATTTGTGTAGGGGATGGTAAGCCTTGTCAGATTGTTGGCAAAGGCAAAGTGAAGCTGAAATTGCAGACAGGTGACACATGGGTGTTAAAGGAGGTCATGCATGTCCCAGTTCTGAAGCAGAATCTGATTTCTGTTAGAAGTTTGGGTGAAGAGGGTTGCACAGTAACTCTCACAGCGGACTCTTGGAAGGTTACCAAGGGTACACTTATTGTAGCTAGAGGTAAGAAAGTAGGTACGCTTTATCTATCTACTTGTTTTACTGATTCTCTTTCTAGGTTATCTACTTCAGATGTAGATTCGGAGATGTGGCTTAATAGGCTTGGTCACATAGATAAGAAGGAGATGCTGGTTCTTGAGTCAAAGAATATGCTTTCGGATTTGGAAGGCATGGATCGTGGTTTCTGTATGTAGAAGAAGAAGGTTACATTTCTTGAGGAATCTGATGTTAATGATAAGAACAAGAAAGCCTTGATTTTCAAGGAGAAAGTGACGGATAGAGTTCAGCACAAGATGCAAAGGAATTCTAAGCAGAGCAAGGGTGACTTGGACAAGGGTTTGATCCAAAAAGAGCTCACGAGAAAAAATTGGGTCTCACAAGAAAAACACAGAGACCGACGTCGGCAGGAAAACTGGCGTCGGTGTCCAAAAAGGGACCGACGTCGGCTATGTGCAGCCCGACGTCGGTGACTCGGGGCAGACAGAGACCGGCGTCGGCCAGGGGAAACTGACGTCGGTAGGGAGGTAGTCGCAGGGAACCGACATTGGTCGGCTGTAGACTGAGATGTGACCAGCATCGGTTATTGAGACGAATTTTGGGTGGACAGCGAGTTGTCATGGAGTCTCAAGCGCCCATATAGAGGACTGAAGGTGTAAGTAAGTTCTTAAATTCATCATTTCCCTTCTTTACACTACTTGTTGCTCACTTATGGCATAGGACCAGGAAGTTATTAAAGAAGCAGAACAGGTAGATCCAAGAAACAGTGGGAGCTTGGCATGGATGAGGATGTGATTCCTTGGAGGAGAACCAAACAGGTGTTTTGGGTAGTGTTGCCAGCTGGAAGTAAGCACTGAGAGATGAATGGATGTTAAGGATGAAGAAGAGCGAAAATGGATACGTGAGATGGAAGATCAGGGTATATGATCTTGTATTAGCTGCAGGGCAATGGAGGTTTGATCATTGTGTTTCTCTTTACCAGGTTGGATAATATTAGCTACATTATCCTATTTTTTGTATGATGTGCTTGTTGCAGGGTTACATATACAGGTATTGCTAAACTAAAGGTAAAGCTAGTTCAGGTGTTTGTCATGGAGAATCTGGGAGCAGCAAGATTCTTTGGCACGAGTGTGATCTAGAGACATGGAGGTCTTGTTGACTTTGTTTCAGGATGATTGTGTGAAGCCGGTTTGCACGCCGATGGTTAGACAGTTCATAGAACAGGTGTCTTGATTCACATAATGAGGTTGAGTGCATGGTATGTACTAAACCTGAGTTTTCCCAAGCAGTGGGAGTTGTCACAAGTTTGGAGTCAATCTGGGAGAGTAATACTGAAGGGCAGTTCAGTGGGACCAGCAGCAGGTGCACATGTTATGTAGGGTCAAGTTCTTTTTCTACATGGTTGTAGATGTGGATGTGGCAGGTAATTTGGATGACATATTTTGCACCATGGATTTTGTGGTGGTTGGTCTTTAAGAGTAATCTTGAGGAGGGACACAAAGCCAAGGGAACAAACTAGACGGTGTACAGGTACAGGTACAGGTTGCAGCTGTTTATCTCTAAGTGGGAGATTGTTAGGTTGTGGAGCTAAAAGCTTCAACCTTTGCAAACTGAGGAAAAGATTGTTGCTGAGTTCTATAGGAACCGGCATCGGTAGCAGGACCGACGTCGGCAGAGACCAGAGCAGAAGGCCACCGGCGACGGCAGGAAGTCGGCCGACGTCGGCAGAACCAGACTAGCAGGGACCGACGTCGGTCGCCTGTGTGTTCCAGAAGTGTTCGTTTCACGGACAGTTAGTTAAGTGAATGATGAGTTTGCATGTTAAGGCCAGCCAGAGTCTTGGGCTGCGAGGATAATTGTCTAAATTAAGAGTCTAAGTTATTGTTTGAGTTAGGGATCTATTTATAGACCCATTGGCATGTATTGTATAAGGCATGAGATAGAAAGGAAGAGTTCCTTCTAGTTGAAAGATCTATGAGTTGCAGGTTGTTGCAAGCTCATTGGGGATCTACATGTAAGTTTGGTCTTTGAATTGCAGGTTGCAGGTTCATGAGAGATCAGCTTGAAGTGCTATAGAGTGCTTGGTGTACCGGCAGGGTTATTACTGACTGGTTGGTGAGGTGAACACCAATTCTGTGTGTGAGTTGGTTGTTGGGACCATTTTTTGTGTAGGAGAGTGTGTGTGAGAAGAATTACTGTACACTTGAGGTGTGGCGAATCTCTGTAAGGTGAAAGAGTGTGGCGGCTCTTTGATGTATTCTTTTCTGTATAGTGTTAATACAAGATAGTGTATTGTCTCTCATATTCTGTGCTATTAGTGAATTCTAGTTACTTGTGTTTCTGGTTATTTTCGCATATTCAATTGCTTATATTTGGTAATCATACTGTGCTCTTTCTGAGGAGCAAGATCCTAACGGGTGGAATTAGAACAGGCGTGTTTGTTCTTGGATTTACCTCCACCCCCCTCTCTCCCAACATAACAAAGACTATGGTGGGTCTCAAGTTTTGTTTTTAAAGCAAGAGGAAGCTACCAATTTTCACTATTTGTGTAAATATGAAATGAGGCTTAATTATTTCTATAATATAAATAGAGTAAAGTGGAGACCAACATGTGTAACCTTCTATAGGTCTCTCAAAAGGTAGCTAAAAGTAGTGGAGATCACCACATATCCCCAGTAAAGTAGCGGAGGTTGCCACATATCCCCAGTTAAGTAAATTAGAGATTGCCACATGTCCTTTGTTGAGGCAAGCAGAAATTACCACTTATCCCTATGCCTTTTAAAGGATTGCTCAGGTGAGAAATGCTATGGGTCTTATTTTCTATTTAATTTGTTAAAGTTTTAAAGAAGTGGATTGTGACAGGTGTCAAAGGTGGAACACTCTTGAGAAAATACACAAAAAGAGTATAAGCTAAGTGGAAAGTGCCGTGTGTCTTAGGTAAGTGCTGTAGAACACACCAAGTGTTGTTCTCTGGTGTCTCCTAAGTAATAAGAAGGTTTTCAAGGAATTGGCTAAGTGTCCTCTTCCATTTAAGAGAAGGAAGCATCCTATGATATGTTTCAGCCAATGAACTGATAGAAGACAAAGAATTTCATAATCTAAGAAATATCTTCTATTAGACACTTCTAGTTCAGTTAGATTTTAGTTGGGCCATCAGATTGGGAACATACAGACAATTCAGAGTGAATCCAAGGCTATAAATAGGGGTGCAGAGATCACCAGAAGGGAGGAGAGACCAGATATAATTTTTTGAGAGAATTATTGTCAAGAGTTTAGACTTTTTAGAGCTGTGATTAGGAATATCATTTGCCTTTGTTCCATTTTCTTAAGATGGAAAGTTTATGTAATTGTGCATATTTCTATGCCTCTTATGTGACTAGAGAATTAATGAGAAGATTGAATCATGTGCCTTTGTTGATATTTTCTATGTCATTTCAAAATTAGTTTAGGCTATGTTATCAAGAGTTTTAGAATTTTTAGAGTTGTGATTAGGAATATCATTTGCCTTTATTCTATTTTCTTGAGTTGGAAAGTTTATGTAACTGTGCATCTTTCTATGCCTCTTACGTGACTAGAGAATTCAAATAAGAGATTGAACCCTGTGCCTTTGTTGATATTTTCTATATCACTACAAATTAGTCTAAGATGTGAGCCTCTATTTCTATTATTTTCATCTTTTACATTGATCATGCCTTATTTGATCTTAAATGTAATTGAATCTTACATATAGTCTCACTGTGCTCAGGATTAAGGTTGAATTACATTCAGGTGCATTGCCATAGTTAGATTCTCTTTCTTTCATTTGTATTTCTATTAAAATTCCTATTCCTTTTCCCAGTATATGCTTGATATAAAGAAGAGACTATCTTCTTAAAATTTGGAGGTTATTTCAAGTCACAAGTCCCACATCTTGAAACTTCCCATTGTTGGTGTTAGAAACAAGCACAATTTTAACCATCAATAGTTCCTTAAATGGAATATCCTAGGATAACTTCATCATAGAGGAGTGTGTTCTAGGAGAGTATGGAGAATGAGATCTCTGTGCCCCCTATGTAAATTTTATGATGCATCAAGTGACATATTGGTCAATACTTTGAAGTGCATAAAAATGATCATTTGAATGTGTATTTATATTTTGAAATGATAATATAGTTTATGTGGTACTTGGTGAAAAAGGTTGGTGGATGATGATGAGTAGAAAGAATTTTGATCATCCCCTTATCGAATAGTCTAATAAAAATGTCATGAGGCCTAGTTTTATTTAAAAACTTTATAACTCCTCTATTTATATCCTATGTTTTGTTCATTGTACAAGGTCCTTTGTAGATTGGATATTTTCCCTTATTGAGTATATTTATCAGGGGTCTCTATTTTACTAAGTTATCAATTGAAAGTGGAATTAGTTATTATACCAGATTATATGATTGAGGCTTTGATGGGTCTATAACATATTCTACCTCTAACTATGTATTTACTAATCCCAATTCTATTTCTAATGTTATAACTACATCACATAAAATCTATAATGATTTTGATGGTTGATATGATATATGGTTGGGATCATCCATAATTATTTTTAGAGAGATGGACTGGTATGGGTCATGTGCTTAAGGGGAGAACTATGTAGTGTCAGCCATTATTAGATAGTTTAACAAATGGGATATTATTTGGAAACCTTATAGGAGCTATAAGTGGTGGCCTAAGGATATTACTTAGCTGAGGTAGATTTTGGTGAGTTTTTGACTACATGACTATTAGGTCAATGTAAATGATTGATTTTAGTATGATTGGGTCATAGGATAGTTTGACATGGTGTAGGATGTGTCCCTAACACCTGTGATATGGTTGAGGAGTTCTCAAGATCCTACATGGCTAATTATATATTGAGGACATGTATTTATAGGTTAGATCCCATTTTAGTGATAAAGTAGGACCCTGATATTGATATACTAGATATAGATGATGTGGGAGTGATAAAGGCCTACACAGCCTAGTGGAGTGACCATAAATGGGCACTTCTATTTTTGATAGGAGGGATGATTGTAGATGATGTATTAGAGATATATCCCTTAAGGGATATTTAAGGTAAGTTAATATAATATTTTTATATACTTTGTGTAAATTTGATTATGTCTTTATGTGATGAGTAATCCTATGAACTATGTAGACATATGCAAGTTTAGCGGATGATGAGCATTGGGATATCACCATTGAGTTAGAGCTTCACAATTTAACACATTATATTCTTGATGATGCCATGTACAATGGATTTATAGAAAGGAACACCAATTTTTCTAGGTTTCATGCCCATTTATTTGACTAAGTTATAGTGGCTATTATGGTGTACATGTGAGTAGTGGTGGAAGCAGATGAGGCACATGTTGAGTTTCATAGGCCTACCATTATTTCATGTAATTCTCTAGGTAGGGATAGTATTCATATATTAGATGAATACATATTCATTATTGAGATCATGTAGATGGTATGGCTAAGATGGGCATGTACCATGAGAGAGAGAGAGAGAGAGAGAGAGAGAGAGAGAGAGAGAGAGAGAGAGAGAGAGAGAGAGAGAGAGAGAGAGAGAGAGAGAGAGAGAGAGAGAGAGAGAGAGAGAGAGAGAGAGAGAGAGAGAGAGAGAGAGAGAGAGAGAGAGAGAGAGAGAGTGATCAATCTAGGTCACATATAAATATGGGGCCTCTAGTTATAGATTATATATATATATATAAGAGTAAGAGTGATGGATTTTATCCCAGTATTCATGCCCATATCATTGAGTGAGGGACTATATTTGTATTGAGACTATATTATGAGTTATATAAATGGATGTTTGTTGTGTAAGTTAGCACTATGTGTATTAGCAACTAGATTGTATGTGTTGATATGTGTTTATTTGGTTTGATTATTTGAAATGATGATATTTATATATTGTTATTATCGAATTAGAATTAATGAATTTGTATATTTTTATGAATGTTTAGACATGTGTAGTGGATTAGGATTTTGTATTTATTGGTATAGGATTTTTATTTTTGTTTGTATATCATGTGATAGTGGTATGCCCTATCTAAAATCATATGTCATAAAGAAAAAATGACCATATTAATCATGTTGTGTAATTATAGAAGGAGACTTTGAAACTAGAGATGTATGTGATGCACTTCAAGTGTGTATATGTGTAAACTTTGGTGCAAAAAGTTTGACTCATTGACATGTTGAACTTTCACTCTAATTTGTATGATTTTTATAAAATATCTTGATTGGTGTGTAAACTAGAGATATATTCTAATATTTTTAATTATTCCCATATATATTTATTGGTTTTTGAACTCAAACTATGCCCTTGGTTTTGTAGTTGTTCCCATATATCTTGATTAGTGTACTCACTAGAGATGCATTCTAATTTATGTAATTATTTATATATATCTTTATTATTTTATGCACTAGACCTACATTATGATTTATATGAACTTATTTCCATCTCTATTGAAGATGTAGTGTATGATACCACTCATAAATAGGTCTCTTATAAATCATAGGTCTTGTATGATGAGTAACCAATGGTTCATTAAAAGGAACATCCTAGGATAACTCCATCGTAGAGGAGTGTGATTTAGGAGAGTATAGATAATGAGATCTCAGTATCCATTATGTAAATTATATGATGCTTTGAGTCACATACTAGTAAATAGGAGATCAAAGTGCATAAAAATGCTCATCTAAATGTCCATTTATCTTATGAAAATGATAATATGATTTATGTGGTACTTGGTGCAAATGGTGTGGTGGATGATGATTAGTAGAAAGAAATGTGATCATCCCCCTATCGAATAGTCTAATAAAAATGTCATGAGGCCTCACTTTATTTGAAAATTATATAACCCTTATATGTATATCTTATGTTCTACTCATTATAAAAGGTGCTTTGTAGAGTGGATATTCTCCCTTATTGAGTATATTTATTGGTGGTCTATATTTTACTAAGTTATTAATTGGAAGTGGAGTATGCTCTTGTATTAGATTATATGATTGAGGCTCTGATGGGCCTATAGTAAAATCAACCTCTTACTATGTAACTCCTAATACCAATTCTATCTCTAATGTTATAACTACAACACATAAATTTTGGAATGATTTTGATGAATGATATAGTAATCTCTACTTAAGAGGATAAATTAAACTTCTAGGAAAGATGTATTATACTTCTAAATCTATTGATTGATAAACTAGATGATGTAAACAAGATTTTAACCTTAGAATGTATTCAAATGTTATGTCTATCTTACATTAATTCAATGAAGGTAACCTCTCATGTGTTAATATAGGTCCCTTATTTTATATGTAATGCCTGAGAAAGACTATCTCTATCTCTTCATATGTGTGTAGAGACCCACTAGGGATTGTATGTTGGAACCAATTTAGTGTTTCCCTATATAATGAATTTAGAAATAATTGTTGTAGATTTAACTTATTTGTAATATGGGCCATGTATTTCTCATAGTCCTAAATGTGTAATTATGTGTCTCCATAACCATCAAATATAGGTAATACTGATATCTAAAAATTGTGTGGCAACCTTGCAGTTGAGATTCTATGTGGAATAGGGTTTTCATGTATTATATTGGGATCAAGCCAAGATTGGTATGATTTCTTCTCCAAAGTGAGATGGTGTATTTGTTGTTGAAAATAACCCACATCATGCATCAAGGAAATTAACACTTTTGAAGGTATATTAACATCATGAAGTGGTTCATTTAATTCTTGAATTTTGTTATTTATCTTAGCCATTGGTATATAGTTTTGGAAATATTTTTTAGAGAGGGTTGTTTTGATATTAATTAAATTTTGAGGTGTGATAGATGGGACCTAGGTAGAGGGAAATGAGATCTCACCCTTGTTTAGTTTATTTTGATAAATAGGTTCTACTATAGTAAGGTGGGTTGAGGCAGATTCATTGGTATCTCTTATATTGTTAAGTTGTAAAGAAATATTACATGATACTTGAATATAAATTACTTTATTCTCAAGTAAATGTAAATTATGAACATAATAATAAGTTTGTGTGTCTCTTTTTACATGTGACTTAGTGTTTTATTGAACAAGAGAGATAGGTGAAGTAGGAGAAGAACTTGAAGGTGTATATTATATGTCCTCTTCATCATAATCACAATAATAATCATTATCTTATGGTTCATCAAAATCAAAATTTAATTAATTTTTAAAAGTAAGAGTAGAATAAGTATCATCCATATGCTCATTAAGAGAGAGATAAGGGGAGGATTTTAACTTTTTACTAATATGCAATGTGTCATAATATGAAGGTGTAATGTAATGCATTTATTCACTAGATATGTGTGGAATGAAAGAATGATTATCTCTTTCAATTTTTGAATCAAGGATATAAGTAGAATTCTTATCATATTTTTGCATATTATGAAAAATAGAAGAAGAGTTAGAGACATTTTTATTATCAATGTGTTGTAAAGAATCATTTAATTGAGCTTGTAATTTGAAGAAAGGTGAAAAATAATTTCATCTACCTTAGTTTGTGTATTTCTAAAAGGTGTAATATCATTGGTACTTGCTTTTTCAAATTTAACTAAGAAGGGTATATTAGATGCATTGTTCCTATCTACTTTACTTGAATAATGTAAAAGTGGATTTCATGTATTGCACTTATAAATGATTTGATTTGAAAAATGAGGTGTAAACATTAGTTGAAAACCTAGGATCACATTGGATTTCATGTATTGAACTTATAAATGATTTGATTTGAAAAATGAGGTGTAAACATTAGTTGAAAACCTAGGATCACATTGCAATAAAATACTACCAACAAGAGGTTCTTTTGGCATTATATTTTTAGTTTGATTTTGAGGAGTATGAGAAGAAAAAGGAAAGAGAAGATGATGTATCTAATATATCATCATGTTCATTTTCATTGTCATGCTCATATTAATACTCATATCCATCATTATACATCAAGTCATTATAATGTTCTATTATAAAATATTGAAAATCATTCCATTCATTTTTATAATCATGAGAGAAATTCAAAAGTGTGTGAACTAGGTGAGGGGTAGGAGAATTTTAAGATGTCATTTTAAACTTGACAAAAAAATATAATGTAAATAAGGAATAACAACCACACAAGAGGTATAATATAATCTAACATAATTTTAATTGTAAGTTGAGTAATTTTGAGCAAAATGTGTGATAGAAAATAAAATTTGTAATGGAAACTATAATTGTTATTATTTATATGCATAGGTACCTAGTATGTGGATTTAGAGTTTTGATTAAGGGTTGTGTTTCAAAAATTTTAATTACATTAAATAAATCAAAAAATAATGTAGGATCAATTAAATTAGATATATTAATCCAAAAAATAAGAAACATATATATTTTTTAACTCTAATCTAATGCATAAAAATTAGGAGAAGGTAAACACTAAGGAAAACTAAGGTTTTAAGAAATATTTGAAGCGTGTCAAGTTCAACAAATGTTTTAACCTTGTAGGATTTTACTATTGTAATTATTATGTAGTTAAAGGGATGAGTATGTTACTAATCTTGAATGAAAACTAAAAATTATTGATTTAAATCAATTTTCCAAAAATAGCAAGTGAGAGGAGAAAAGGAACTTATATGGAGATAAATAGTTTTTTTACATGGATTAGCATACTAGAAATGACTGAACAAGCATGAAAAAACCTTTCATCTTCTAAAAATATATTGAAATATAGCTTAGAATAGTAGCATCCATATAAGGATAATAAAACCATGTGGATCTAAATTCTAATTCAGGCACTAATGTCTTTCCTATAGAGACTATCTAAAACTTTAATGGAAGTTTTAGGAGGTTATGGATGTCCTATAGGTGGTTCTATGTAATTCAAAGGCTTAGCTATGTCACTATTTTTGTTGAATCTCCTTTGAAAACCTAATGAATACCAACACAAATGAAACAATAAATAGATCAAAGGCAAAAAGGGAAGGAAACATTGGGTTGTGAGATGTTACAATCATATGGAGAAGAACCTTTGTTATATTGTCTACTGTCTAAATTAACCCCAATGATATGGGTCTCATATCACATGTATTTATCCCATAGGGAATGTTCACCATAAAATTACATGATATGCTAGAATGATTTTCACTTAGGCCCTTATTTTACTAAGCATGCAAATGTCTAGGTGTGATGACTGAGTAATATCATAGTGTTGAGTTGTACTATTGATTGATTTTATATAAATATGTGCCAAAATATTAAGTGCTAGATGTAAAATTCCTTTGAGGATATTTATATAGAAGGAAATTTGTTTTGAATATAAGGCCTTGTTTGTTGGTTGACAAGTTGTAAAAGAGGGATACAAACATAAGAGAAGGATCAAATATGGGTTAAGACTCAAAACATAGGAGAAAAGTCTTATCAGACACTAGAGCCATAAGTTTACACTAGATCCATAAATCATTATAATCCTGTAAGTGGTGTTAGTGTCCTAAGGCTTAAAATAGAGCTAAAATTAGGCAAGATAGGCTAGGGCACCTATGACTAGGAAAAGTTGACTTATGACTATTGGGAGTATCACAAATAAGGAAAATAATACATAAGAAATATCAAAAGACTCAAAATGACCATGAGAACAAGGATTATAATCATCACTAAGACCTTCATGTGAAACAACAAAAAATACATAGTACTTGTGGTTGCTTAACCAAATCAGGGTGTTTACAAATTCTATTTCAGCTTCTTATTTTGATGTGAAAACTTGTTAAGTATGACATTGGTAGATGAAGATGTAAACACATGATTAACACTAAAAAATCATGAAGTTTTTTGAATAGGTGATCTTATTTTAAACTAGCATGATATTTGAATTGAAATACTTATTTTTATTTCTTAAGTCTTCTATTAATTTGATCATAATAATGATTTTATATTTGAGGGATTAAAAAGCAATTTATTTTTTTAAATTTTAAACTGAATATGCATAAGCACATCATTTAAATGATATTTTAGAGGTGGAGGTGTTCTAATAAGGCTATATTGATTAACTTCATTTTAAACCATAGGATAGGCCACCTTACCCCTTAAAGTAGTGACAACATGGACTTGATTAGAGGGATGGTAGCTATCACCCTCATTAGGGTTAGGAGGAGTAATAGGTTCCTTTTTATCAATTTTAAATGTTTTAAATATGGAGATGATAATAGGTTAAGAGAAACATACAAATATATGGAATAATCCAACATGCTATGAAAAATTAGAATTGAGTAATTCCTGTAATTTGAAACCCTAAAGTAAGCTAGGTTTTACACAATAAGGTTATAATACTTTAAGAATATTGGCTAGGTATTTTGTAAATATGATAAAGTTTTTTCATAAAATACAAAAAATATGCAAAACCCATAAAAATAGGGAAAAATAGTTATCCCTTTCACCTTGTATCTTGAGATGTACTAAAAATAGTAAATTGAACATTTTGCAAAAATTGTACATAATGCTAACAAATGAAAATAGGCTTATAAGTTTATAAACACAAGTAAAATAAGCCTTTTAGGAACATTAAAATGGATTTGTTAGGAATCTAAAATGTACCAATTGAGTAAGAAATTACAAGTGTATGCACATAAAACCCTTGTAACCAAATGAGTTTAAAACCTTAGGGTAAAGTTTCAAATTTGAAAATCAATCATAGAAATCTAAATTCATAGGAGGTTGGAAACCCTAGATCAAATTAGGCTTTCAAAAAAAGACACAGAGGTCAAGTTCATCATATGTTTAACCCTAACTTTTAGATGTGATGGATATGGTTAAGAATATATAAATATTTCAAGCACAAGGGTGATAAACTGATCTATAACAAGCCAATTAATTATAAAACTTGGATCAATGAATATATATGAATCATGATACTAAGATATGATAAATATATAAAGTACTTGATTTGAAAGATGTTTAACTAATTATGATACTAAATAGAAATTATATTTAGTTGTATTTACTATGTATAGGTAGATATAGACTAGAAATAGGTGTAAAGTATGTAGGATCAGTATTTTAGATCATTCTTAAGATTTTGTAAATTATGATTTTGTAGTCATGGACACTATAATTATATTTGAATGCTCTATGGATGCTAACATTTGACTGTGACACCGGTGTCTAGTACATAATAATGACTGGATCTAGATGTGACCAAATTTTTTGTTTTGGGATTTATATCACCTTTCTTATAATGCATTAAAATATTAGATACAGGGTGTATCACTTTGTTGATTGATCAAACCCTAGATATTCATACTTCTTTAACATCATAATGAATTTTATAAAAAAAAATTAGTGGACTCATGGTGTTGAGCTAACCTCAAAGACTTAATGGGTGTTACCTACATAAAAAATAATCCAAGGAGGACATTAGACTTATGTAGTTCTCCCATATGTGTGGGAAAGTGTGTTCACAAGGGTGAAATATATTAAATGATGATGCATGTAGTGATGTAACTTAAAAAATATCACTCATGGGTTGCTCTTTCAATACTTCAGACCTGTAATATAACTTTTCCTATACTTAATATTAAAATAGGGGTGAGTAGGGTAGAATAGAATATCTCTATAGTTAATTTATTTAAATTTAGTAAGTCTTTTCTTAATATTTTCTAGATAAGGAATGAGAAGGCTTAGACTTTTATTTATACCACACCTTTTAAAATGCATCATTGTAGGGTTCAATAAGATAAATAGGTTGAACTATAGGTTTAAAAACATTTACAATTTGGATGACCTTTGGAAACTCGAGACTAGATAAGGATCTAGACACTACCATATGTGTTAGTATCCCTTTGTGGCTGATAGTGTTCAAAATGAAAAAAAAAGGTATGGATCTAAAACTGATAGTGAAGGATGTTTATCAAGGTTTAAGATTTTTGTGTAGTTAAATAGACATGGGTCATCATAATGATATGGATATGTAGACATTATTTTATGATTATAGAGCAACTCAATATTATATACTTGGAAAACTTAGACCTTGGTTGTTCCTCTTAGTTATAGACCTTTCCCACTTTTAAAATTCTTGCATTTGTTCTATATTATGCCCCTTGGTCTATATCTCTTAATCTGAATAGTATTATGTTGATGACTTAAGCTTTATGTCTTACCCAAAATTATTAAAATGTACTTGTCTTCCATATCTATAAGTTTTGAACCTATACCTAATTTCCTACTCCCTAGACACTAATGTCTGGGATAAACACTAGCATCGATGTTAGTTTCTTGAACTAATGCAAGTGTCTAGTTACCTACAGATATCCAATTTAAAAATGAAATGTATCTTAATGGCTAGCCTAAGTGATTTAATGTGATATGTTACTCCAAAGGGATTAATATAAATACTAGATCAACCTTCATTCATACAACACCTAGTAACCCATGAACAATACCAAGTATTCTTACCTAAGAGCATTTAATTGAACAAAGCTTTCCTATTTTCATAATAGTCATAGGTAAAACACATATATAAGTCCAAATTACTAAAGGAGTAGCCTAAGATCCCTACTTGTTAATCTACAAGATATATCACTATTGTACATATTTTTACATAATATTACATGATTCAAACATAATACACCATGTAGGAGAGAGTTACATGAGTCTAAGGACCTCATATTAAGTATTAGATATGTATGAAACATCCAATGACATGGGAATCTTTGGGGTCATCTCAACACTATATGCCAACTAACCCATTTTTACAAAAGTCACTATGAAGATGGAAAACTAGGGTTTTACCATTTTATAAGGAATGATATTCCATGACCTAGATTTAAATGTACTAGAGCGAAGGTGAATCAAAACCCAAAAGTATCCTGGTGGTCACATCCTTTTCCAATAGATATTCTATACATGACACTTACATCAAAATTAGACAACAACATCAATAAAACTATACTAGGCTAATTTTAGTGTCCAAAACACCAAAAGTGTTAGATATATAATGTAATGGCTATTATGGAAACTCCTTCTATGATATTTTTTACTTGTTCCATATCAAGAACTACATTATCATTAAAACATGTTAAGTACATTACTTATTTATTATTTCCACATCTAGCATAGTTTTACTTTCCATATTTAGACCATATTAATTTTATGAATTCAACATGTGACTATATCTTAGTTTAGAATCTAATTAACCTATTATAGATTTGATTATCACCCTTGTGTCATTTTATTTCTATATACCAATTTAATAAAATATAGAAATAACGATAAGATCACCTAGATCTATTTTAGGGTTAAACATTTGTTGAACCAATTATTTGAATACCAAAAACCTAGGTCACTTCGGGTTTACTAATTTTTTCCTATTTCTAATCCTCAATTGTCATAAAATATGTGTAACATGGATGCATCTATTACCCATTTTGGATTCCAATATGTCATAGTTTTTATGGTTTTCTACATTACTTACCTTGTAAAATCTTATAATCAAGTCCATGTCAATAATGAAAGGGTTTTAAAGAAAAAAACACTTAATCTCTCTTAAAAATTCATTTTTTAATGTTATAAATCCAATATTTTGACACCAACATGCATGATCTCAACCATTTATCCTACCTAAGTCTTATTCAAATGGAAGCTACCATATCTCACCCATTATTATCCTATGGATTATATTGGATTTATCTATTCCTATTATTATTACTAAAAGAGGTAAAATTGCTCAGACCACTCTGATACCTATTAATATACAAGTTTTACCTAGACCTAAACTTGAAATAATGTCTAAGGGATATGACATTGTTGACCAATTGAGTAATATGCATGTTAATATTTCAATCCTTGAACTCCTAAAGTAATATACTATTTATAAGGATATATTATATGATATATTACATGAAATATAAGTTAAATTTAATATTGATCCTACTTATTTTATGGATATCATGAAATATCTTAAAAAAAATATAAACTCATTGCCTTTGATCCAACATATTTACCATTTAAAGATAATATTGACCAAAATTTTCTTTTGTTCATATAAGTAACCATTCAAAATAAAGGCATCAAAATGGTACTCATTGATAATGGATCAGTCTTAAATATTTATAGCATAAAAATTCTACTTGCCCTAGGTATAACCACCAATATTATTCAAAACATATTTATGCACATAAAAAGGTTTGATAACTCACATACACCTCCAATTGTTTAAATCATATTAGATGTAACATTGGGAAATAAAACCATTTCCACTACTTTTTGGGTCATTTCTCAAAAATTAAATTATAATTTACTTTTGGATAGAACTTGGATACATGAAATGGAAGTTGTCCCATTAACACTTCATAAATATATGAAATTCATACATGATGGGACCTTATTATCCATGCCTATTGATAACAAGCCCTTCAAATTTTTCAAAATGATACATTCCAAAAATGAGGGCAATCATATAGTTGTACCACCTCAATAATTAATCTCTTTTGGGAATATCCACATTTATGAAATACATGAGTCAACTACAATGACTCTTTTATCTCTATATGAAAATAAGGCACAACATCCTAAAGCACGTATAGATGCACATAAAGAGAAATAACCATTACCAAAATAGAAAATACAAAAAAATGAACCCTAGCATTTAAACTTCCTTTATTGGTCAATATTGAGCAAAAAGATGGCCAAATCTCAAATTATTATGATAGTGATGATGATACATCTCATGCTATGATAGATGAGAAAATGTTAAATTTAAAATTTGACCCACTAAAACACTTGTCACATAACCTATTCAAACCTATAGGTCTTGGCACATAAAAATTAAACCCACTTGTACAAAATATAGAGTTAAATCTAGGTAGGGGAAAGACAAAAATACAAGACAAACATGTAAATTCTTGTTATTCCATATATCCATTTTGTTTAAAATCACTAAGTCAACCTTATAAGGGCCAAATGCAAGTACATCAAGTGAATAATGTGGAGTCTTCTCAAAAGGTTTTACACCAGATGATAAAAATAAAAATAGAATAAGAAATAATCTATACTATATTATCTTTATTACTTGAACATATAATAATTTATTTAAATTCTACTAGATACATATCAGGTAGTAGAATACTACTTTTAAAGGGATAACATATTTTAATTACTATCAAATCATTGGCCATACTACCAATCATTATGCAGTATTGAAAAATCTAATCCATCAATGTGAGAGAAAAGGGAACATAAATAATGTGTCCATAATAGGCAAAAGGAAAAATAATTATTATCTTTATAAAAATAAATATACCTTAATGAAATAAAGGTATGACAATTTAACTATTACTACTAATATTGATGTAATATATTACCACTATATCACTTTTGATCTAAACACATATGATACAAATTGTGGGATTACTTTTCTTACATGACTGGGACATATTATAAATGAACTAATATATCCTCCCTTAGGTCCTAGATATCAAAGATACATTAAATTACCCATTGCTTGTGTCCCACATGTCAAATCTTCAACAATATGGATATCATCACATGAACCACATTTAAAACTAAATTTTGGACAAAATTGGATAGTTGAGTGAAATGTTAAGCTAGATACTACAAACATGTGTGTAAAATTTCATAATATGGGTGTAGATATTTTCATACAACATGATGGACATGATTATTTTCCTACACCATTAGATTCAGGTAAACCATTACATAGAAACATTGAAGTATTGACATTGAATCAATACAAACAAATCTTATAATAATTTATAGGTGGACCTACACCTTTTGATGATGAGGATCTACTTGATTAAAACTATGTCAAATTTTCCAAAATACCCAAAAATTCAAAAAATTCAAAAATCCAAAAAAAAGAAGTTGACGCGTACATGCTCTATTGGATCTTTCACATCTTTGTATTAGTTCTATGTTTGATGGATGGAGTATTAATTTGTTCCTAAACATACATATTTGTGTCATAGTAATACTTGAGTGAGATACATGAATACAAAAATACATGATTTATTCCTATTACAGATTTGGGCCTTCCCTCTACTCATGTCATATAGACATTGGGGGCATTCACTTCTTTGATATTGATACACACAAGTTATATGATGTGATAATCACTCTACATTATCATGTTTGAGCTTACATACACACTTACACATGCCATTATCCATGATTATATCTTACATAGGGTACTTGATATGTTATACACTTGATAATAATTTCCTAACATATTTGATCCATTGGATAATATGACATGTTTATGTTGGTTGCATATGCTTTAATTTATGGACTTCCTTGAGTGTCTTACCTTGCTATTGCTCTAATTTTTAGAGTATTTGAATATTCTCGTTTGCTTATGGCCCCCATGCCTATGTATGATTAAATTAACATTGTCGTATGTCATTATTTGTTTTATGGACATTTGAATATGTCATATTTACCTTTGTGGATATATTACTATGTCATGTCCCTTAAATTGTGTAAAATTTGAACATTCCCCTTGTTTACGGTCTCCTTTGACCATTACCTTTTGACATGCTTTTGAATGTTCTTTTGTGTGTGATTGTTTACTTATTGATTTTGTACTATTACTATCTAGGCATTGTCATAATCATTTTGATGCATATTAGGCCTACATGTGATCACGTTGGCTCTATGTGCTTTAATGATACAATTACCTAGACATGTTCCTTTCTATATGTTACTTATTTATGTTAGTTGCTTATACTTTAATTTATGTAATTCATTGAGTGTTTTGCCTTACTATTTATTTCATTTTTAGATCATTTTAATATGTTCCTTTTCTTATGGTCCCCTACCTATGTATATTTTTATTTACATTTGCATATGCCATTGTTTATTGTATAGAAATTTGAATATGTCTTCTTTACTTTTGTGGATATTTGATTAAGTCATGCACCTTTGATTGTGTAACATTTAAAAATTCCCCTTATTTGTGATATTCTTGGACCATTACCTTTTTAATTGATTTTGAGTGCTCTTGTGTGTGTGCTTGTTTGCTTATCGATCTTATATTATTACTATATAGACATTTCCATGATCCTTATCATGAATCTTATGTCTACATGTGATCACATTAGTTTTATGTTCTTTAATGATAAAATTACCTAAAAATTTTCCTTTATATATATTATATGGTTACATTCATAGGTTATACAGTTGTCTTATCATTTTGAGGTGAGATAGCTACCAGTTCTTATATTTTACACACCTCAAAGGAGGGGGGGAATATTAGTGGGGGCATGTCATAGAGGCATATTCTCCACACTTGGCATAGTTTTCAGATTTAGTAAGGACATGATTTGGAAGCATGTTCTCCACACTCATTTTGTTTATGGTAGTGATCACATTGGTTCTATGCACTTCAATGCAATATCTACATAGACATGTTCCTTCTATATGATAAATGGTTTCATTCACAAATTATATAGTTGCCTTATCATTTTTAGGTGAGATAATTACCAATTCCTATCTTTCCCTCACATCAAAGGGGGGAATATTAGTTGGGGCATGCCATATAGGCATGTTTTACACATTTGGCATGGTATCAGATTCAATGGGGGTATGATTTTAAAGTATGATATGTATACTTATTCAATATATGGTAATTGTATTAGTTTTAAGATTAATTAGGGGCATCTCATATGGGAATGGCTTCCACACATTCACAGTTCTCAGATTCAATTGGGAATGATTTAGAACCCTGTTCTCCACACCTATTTAGTATTCAACATATCTAGATTATAATGGGGGAATGTTTTGAAAACATGTTCTTCACATAGGTACTTATATTAGTTTTCATATTTATCCACATATAATGGGAAAATTCTTTAGAAGGATGTTATCCACACACAATTTTTTGAATTGGGAAAACCACACTATTATATTATTCATATTCATAATTGTGGTATAATTCTATACATTAGTACCATTGTTATACACAATTTCAACATGAGACATATCTAAGGTGAATATTCTATGAAATTTGTTCCTAATATTTCAAAATCCAATAAATTTTAGATTCCAAATATATTTTATGTACTTTTACCACATCACAATTTTTTAAATACTAATACCCCATGGACTTTTATGGACTTTATTGTTTCAATCTACTATAGTAGCTGGTTCACATTTAGATATGGTTAATATGATTAAATCACTTTTACTACAAATTTGGGAGAACATGCCTTCAAATATTTCTGTCCCTTTCTATCTCATTGTATATATGCACTCTCAATATTTATCTATATTTATCCTAATCTTAGTTTTATAGCCTTACAATGATAAATATTTTTTCAAATTAATTTGCCATTAGGCAAGGTAGTTACATCGACACATAAATGTACTCATCCTTTCTATTTATAATTCAATTTATTTCAAGTACTATCAATTATAGCTTATATGCATTGATTATAAACTATAACATGCTCTTGGTTTTAGGTTAGTCATAAATAAATCACTCAAGTAGAGAACACATAAAGGTAAGGTATACATACACACCCAAGTATGCATTCCTTTATTTTAAACTCATAATTTCATTACTAGATTAAAAGGGGGGAATTGTATACACTATTTTATGATTATATCACCTCAATATTATACACTTTGTAAATACTGACCTTGGATTTTCCTATCAATTATAGACATTTTCCATTTATACAAGTCTAGCATCTACTCTATTTTGTACCCCTTGACCTACATCTCTTAGAATGACTAGTATTATGTTGATGATACATGCCTTCTATATTGCCCATAATGCTTAAAACATACTTATCTTCCATCTCTATAAGCTCTAAACATGTACCTACTTTCTTACTCTTTGTAAACTAACATCTGAGATAGACACTAACATTAATGTTAGTGTCCTAAACCAATGTGTCTATTACCATAAATTCATCTAATTTGTAAATGAAACATATCATAATGGTCAACCTTAGTGATTTAATGCAATATATTACTCTAAAAGGATTGATATAAATACAAGATCAACCATCATTTGTTACCACCCAATAAAATGGGAATGATCTTAAGTATTCATACCAAATAACATTCAAAGAGCATTCAATTAAATAAAGCTTCTGTCTTTCCATACCAATAAAAGGTACAACACATATACATGTCTAAACAACTAAAGGATCATCCCAAGAGACTAATTTGCCAAGTTACAAGCTAGGTCAATGTTTTACTTACTTTTGCACAATATTTCATGGTTCACACACAATATGACATGTATAGAAGAGCTACATGAATCTTAGGCCCTCTTCTAGGGTATTGGCTATATAAGTAGTGCCCACTGATAGTGGGGTCTTTTGGGTCAAATAGACAATGTGTTCCTACTAACCCATTTTCCCTCAGGTTACTATGAAGATGGAAAACTAGGGTTTTACCATTTTAAAAGGAGTGATAGTCCATGACCTAGATATGAATGTACTAGATTCAAGTCAAATCAAAACCTAGAAGCATCTAGGTTGTCGCATACTTTTCTAGTATATATTCTATATAGGACACTTATGTCAAACCTAGATAATAGATTCGACGTACCTATCTGAGGATGACATTAGTGTCTAGAACACCAAAAGTGTCAAATCTTCCTTCCATCCTAATTTTTTCATGTTTTATAAATAAAACTATATTAGTATCAAAATAAGCTAAGTACATTACTTATTTATCATTTACATATCTAGCATAGTTTTAATTTCCATATTTAAATTATCTTAGTTTTATGAATTTAACATATGCCTATATATGAGTTTAACATCTAATTGGATTGATATAAATTTAATTATCACCATTGTGACATTTCATTTATATATACCCCTTTAATCAAATCTACAAATAATAATAATAATAATAATAATAATAATAATAATAATAAAAATAATAATAATAATAATAATAATAATAATAATAATAATAATAATAATAATAATAATAATAATAATAATAATACCTAGATCCATTTTAGTGTTCAATATGGATTAAACGATACGCATTTATGCATACTGAGATGGTGAATGTGAGCCTCTCAATAGTAGGGAGGTTTACAACTGAAGGGTGGCCACCTAATTAATATTTATCAAATTTAAAAGATTGAAATGCTATAAATATTTAGTTTTAATATTTATATGCACATACATACTCACTAACACCTTTATCAATTATAACATTATGTATATACTTGAATAAATAATGAATTAATATCTAAGTCATTATCTATAATTTCACTATTATCAAATAAAATAGAGGGTGTTTGAATAATAGGAGGCATTATTTATCCATAAGTGATAATAAACCTTTTTAATGAGTGCCCATAATGTGATGGAGGAGGATGTCAATTTCATTCCATTTTCATTTTTAAATATTTATTAGAATGATATTATAATGGATTGTTAAATATATTATAGTTTTGATGGTCACCAAGTTGTAAACATAAATCCATTGGATGATCATCAAAGGTATTATGTTGGTTATAAATAAGATATTGGATATTATGTTTCAAGGTATAAAATTTGTTTGTATAATTCCCATGGCCTTGATTATGGTAAAAATACACATTAGCATCATATCCTTTTGGTATAGGTCATCTCATATCAATCTCTATGGGAGGAATGACAAATATGATATGACACTCCATAAGCATCTCATGTTTAAAAGTTAAGTACTTAGGTAATTATGTCAATTTTATCTTAGATGTATTAAATATTATTATTTGATTAGTTTGATGTCACAATTCATTAATCATTATCATTATTTATATTTTAGGTTATATGAGTTTTACCTTGTAACTCGGTTTGATATGAAACTTGGTAGTAGATGTAATTGATGTGTTTGATCCATACCAAATATTGTTCAAGGAAATAAGTCTCATTTCACTATCTTGAAAAATATGGAATAAGTCATAAAAATATTTGAACTTATTAAAAATAATGGACTCATGTAATGGGGAAAACAAACTTTTCTTAAACATGTCCTGAATAAACTTATCTATGATAGGATTTGTCATTTTGGCCAAAATTATTTTGTATCTCAAAACATATCCATTGATAGGTTCATTGGTTTCTTGTTTGACCTTTGCAATTTGGGCATATAATGTATTTTATATGATGTCAATGGATAAATGTGCTAGAAACTAATTTAATAGAGTGTTCAATGCTTTCATTAATTGTATTGGTAAGTCATAGAGCCATCTTAAAGCATAGTCTTTTAGACTCATTAGAAATAATTTATCAAAATTTTATCATTTGAAGAATAATCAAGACATGTTGAGTATAAATATTAGAGATGTTATTCAAGATAACCTTTTCCATCATAAAATGTGAACTTTGGTAAAAAAAAACCCATTGGAAAAGGGTAGAAATATATCTCATGTGCTAGAGAATTATGTAATACATCTTATAAATCAATAACACGAGTTGATTTAAAAACATTTTGTTCAATGTTAGTAACCTTAGCGTCCAAAGTTTTTATAACTTGGAGAATAATTTGCACTATAGACCCATTAGGATTAATATTTGAAATTTAAAAATCCATAAAATGGGATGGAAAAATCACTTGACTTGTGTAGGAATTGAAACCAATAGTTGAATTGAATTACTAATTATTCCCATGGAGGATGTAGCAAGTTTTGTTCCATGTAAGGGTTCACCATTATTATATGTAGATGTATTATCCTTATCATGGTTATTAATTTCTTCTTGGCTAAAATGTAAGAATACATTAATTAATTCTTAATTTATATTTATATGATTGGCTAAGGGTTCTTTATTTTCCATCTCAAAATGATATTTCTTAACATTTTACATATTTGAGAAATGAAAATAAAGGTTCTAAAGGAAATTAAAAAGTTTAAATCTAAAAATTATTGAAATCATAAACCCTAGAACAAGTTAAGAGTTGTATGAGAAGACACAGTGGTTGAGTTCATTAAATGTTTAACCCTTTTTATGATATGTGATGTTAAGGGTTAAGGGGGTATAATAGCCTATGCACAAGGATGAATAAACCTATTCTATAAAAGGATAATTGATTTAGCACTTATATAAATGAATATTTTAAATTAAAGTGATGAGTTATGCTAAATTTAGAAAGTACACTCAAAATACTAGTTCAATTTCATAATCCTGAAGAAGAAATAATTCTTATCTTATCTATAAATGCACATGAATATTTAATAAGTATATAGGTGCAAATAGGTAGGTACAAGATTTTTATCTAATCATCATATTCCAAGAATATTATTTGTAGAGGCCTTAACACTTCCATCAATGATTCTTTCTTGATATCAATGAAATTTTCCTATATAGAATATAATTATATTATAAAGTGACCATATAGATCCTTTTGGGTTTTATATCACCTTTATGTTGATGTATTTTTTTTGCATGCATAAGATGTGAATGAATTTGTATGGATCAAACCCTAGCTCTTCACCTTAGGTATTTATACCTTGTAAAAAATGGGTTAATAGGCTCATAGTGTCAAGCTAACCTCAAGGACCCCTCTATCAATGAGTGTTGTCTACATATCCAATACTCCAAGGAGAGCATCAAACTTATGTATTTATACCCTAGGTTTTGGATTCTATGTGCACCAACATGCAATATAATGTATTCAAAGGCATGTAATGATCTAGTTTATAACCTAACAAATACTACTCATGTATTGTTCTTTGAGTGTTTCAGACATGTAGTAAGACTACTCTTATGATTGGTATGGAAATAAAGAATAGTAGGGTAGTGGAACTTAGTTGTGCAATTGAGTGAGTGAGCTCGAATAAGTGCTTCTTTTATGTTTGTTAGATGAATAATGATTAGGTTTAGATTTGTATTTATACCACATATATTGAAAATATCCATAGTAGGGTAAAATAAGACAAATGGGATGACATATATGATTATAAATATTTTCAAATTAGATGTCTTTCGAGGACTTGATACTTGATAATAATATGGACACTTATTTCAATACAAGTGTCCCTATTTGATATGCAAGTATCCTTTAGGTAGGAATTTTTTGAGGATATGAAACTAACACTAAAAGATGTGTGTGTGTGTGTGTGTGTGTGTGTGTGTGTGTGTGTGTGTGTGTGTGTGTGTGTGTGTGTGTGTGTGTGTGTGTGTGTGTGTGTGTGTGTGTGTGTTATATTAAGCTTTATATATAGTTCAAAGATCTATGTCATCAAAAATTATTGGTTCAAACCATAATAAAATAGTTAGGCATAGTGAGATGGCAAATATGAGCCTTTCGGCAATAGGGAGGTATATAATTGAAGGGTATATCTCTAATAGATATTTATCAAGTATAAAATAATGATATTCTATATAAATCATATTTTAGTATTTACACCATGAAACAAGAACATTGGTTTTTACCCCATATTAAATCCTTTTCCTTAACCTCCTCATCCTTATTTTCTTTCCCCTCTATTTTTTTGAATCTCACATCTTCCTTATAATTTGCTTCCACATCCTCATTTTTTATATTCTCATCATTATTTGATTCTATAGTATCCTTTTGATCTTAGAAGGCTTGTTCCATTTTATCCCATTACAAATAATATCATTATTTTTCCATTTGAGCATGCCAACCCAATATAAGACCATAAAGAGAAAGGAGTAAATATGATTTTCAAAAATACTAATGAAAATGGATCTTCTTAAATTTAAACCACCATTATTGAGTATTAATATTATTATCTCCATTGAATTGATACCCCATGTTCAACAATGCATCAAAACTAGGGGTTCAAAGTTTTTTCTATTTGACACTTCTCTAATATTGACTTGAAAATAAATTCATGTATAAGAATAGATATTAATTTTTATTTTGAATTTCAAAAAATAGAACCTAATTTTCTCACCTAGAATAAAAGATATAATTTTTTTACGATTCACACATGAAAAAAATCAAGCTCACATGGGTCAAGTTCATATCACCATATCTCCCTTGACATTTATTAGAATACTTAGTGTGACCACTTTTTGAAAGGCTACCAAAGTCAATTTTCTATTCATAAAAAAATAGTCTGAATTAGATGTTTGTGTGAGGAGATTGACCTTATGAAAGATAGTTGATTTTGTAAAAATAAAAATTTATGTAATACATTTAAAAATACCCATTTGCCCTAGAAACATATATATTACTATATGTTATGAACCTCACATATAATCATGTAAATATCAATAATTATATTAGTAAGACAATATGCACAACTATGAAATATATTCAGAATATAATGTTAACCCTTAAGGTAGAATTAAACCATAAAATAGTCTATTAATAAGGAATAACTTCATTTTTATACTTTGAATAGAAAAATCCATAACTTACTTTATATCCTTTCCAATTATATTCTCCTCCCTATATATACCTGTATCACTAATATTGGATGGGTAAAGTCTTAATCCCAATATAGGCCAACTCATTATCTAATATAATTTATACCATAAGTTTCTCATATGAATCCATATAATATACTCACTAAGAGCACGTGTGCCACATGTCGTCATCTCCATACACTAATAATATCATGTTTGTAGGTAAATTACATAGATATGCGAGTGACATAATAATAAGAGTAGTATTAAGTCAAGAAAGAAGCGTTGCCATGTATTTCATTGAAAGTTTGAATGACACACAACACCAACATTCATTATATAGTCAAGAGTTCTATGCAATTGTGAAATAACTAAATAAATGGAGATATTATTTTTTCTAAGGATTTTGTATTGTATAAAGATCATTAAGCACTATATTTCATTAATAGTTAGATTAGGATGACTTAAATACATATGATGTGGGTTGAAATATTATAGATCCATTCATTTTTTAGAAACATTGAAATAGAAATAAAAAAGGATTAGTAATGCATTTAAGTGTAGAGTTATTTTTTTGAATGAATTAAGAGTGGAATTCACATGATTTGATATTATGAAATTAAAATATGAAAATGATGAATTTTTTTAGGCAACATGAAAGGTATGTGCATAACCTATAATATTATTAAATATTAGGAATAATTTTATGAGAGATTTTTTCATGTAGTGGTAGATGAATAGTCTATGTAGAATTTTGAAAAATTTGCATGAAAGGTGAAATGATTAGTCATTTTTTGATGATAAATATTATAATATTTATTCATTTTATTAATGTGAATATAACTTTGGTTTGCCCCAAATTATTATTTTTGTCATTTTATTATTGATAGCCTAACATTGGTATCAGAGCATAGGGTTTGCAGTCATTATTTTTCCTCCACTCATCCTGCATTACTGAAAATTTCATTTCTAGCCAATCAAAATAATTCAAACTCATTTTTATTCATTTTTTTAATGTTCTAGTTGTTTGGAACTATGTTTTTGGCATACATAAGGTGTTTCTTTCAATCAGACATACATTTCAATTGAGAGTTTTTTTTGGAATTTTGGATAAGGAGAAGACCTACATGTTGTTTAAAGGAAGGCATTTTGGTAGATTATTTACTAGTTTAAGCCTGTGTGGCACTAATTAGTTATTTATTTGGATATATTTAAATGTTATGGATTGTGTTTTATTGGTTCTGGAATAAGGACTATGTATTTTATTAGTTTTTTAACCAACAAGTATGAAATACCTAGCATTTCAAGTGGAATTTTGATTATGTATAAGCTTGAATTAAATTCAAAACTATGATTCATTAAATTTATTAGATGTGTCAGACCTTAGAAATTCCATTTGGATGCATTAGACTATTATGTGGCATATTTTTATTCTCAAATTAGTGTTGAAAACAAAATTGATTTGGGTTAGACATAAATAAATTACTGCATTATTGTCTTCAAAGGACAAAGGGCACTTTGAATTCTTCCACTTTCAACCTGGTAAAGTAGGGTGCACTTCACAAGCTAAGTTTTTATTTAAAGGTTTGATTTATATATTTTTTATTTTAATTTGAGATATAAAAACATATAATATTTATGGATTGATTTTTAAAATAAGATTATTTTCATGAATTATTTAAGCACATTAAAATAATCCATTTTTTAAAAACCATATTAAAAAACAATTTCCTTTTTCAAAAGCAGGTAAATTTTGAAAATCAAAACAAATCATGAAAACTCAAACAAATCACAGTTTTTGGTATTAAATATGCCTCTTAATCACATTTATGATTAATTTTGTCATAACAAAATAGCTATACTTATAGTCTAATATAGACATAATAATGACGTTTATGGCATTTTCCCTATAAATCACCAGATAAAATTAATGTAAATTTTCATTTTCCCATTCCATTTTTTACCCATTTAAAAGTATCATTAAAATTAACTACCAAAATTTAAATTTATCCTATTTTTTTGGATTTATGTGTTCATGTTAGACATATTTTATCTAGATATTATTTATATAGACTAGTTTAGCATTTGTTCACACTAAGACTAAGAGTTAAGCTTAAATTGGGAGTTCATTTATTTTTTTTTGAATTAAATCTATTTTTTCATGTATAATTTATGGATTTCAAAAATATAGTGGATTATCCTATTTGTAAGGGCATCAAAAAAACCAAATAGTTGTTATGAATAAAAATCATAGGCATATTTAAGAGGCACTCCCAAGTTATATATGAGAGAGATTATGTGTGTGTATGTATATATATATATATATATATATATATATATATATATATATATATAATTGTGCATTATAGTTGAGGTTATAATAATACAGAGATATTTTCTAGTCCATTATTGTGTATATTATATTAAATATGTGTAAAATGTTGTGCATGGTTTCCATGTGGTAATAATTTTCTAGAGAGATATTAGATGTCGATAGTATTTGCAACTTTGATATGGTATCAAAGATCACTTCACTAACAATTGCTTAGTGTTTCGAGGTCTCTCCAATTTTAAATTATTATCCTTAACATTCCTTTTTTTGGGATAGAAATTTGTATATCTTGCATATATTTCCATTTTTTAAAGTTTATTCTCTTTCAAGCTTAATTTGGGAACTTTTTGCACCATATTTTAGCCTCTAAAGTGGTATAAAAGTGGATGCCATCATTTGGAATTCCATTATAGATTTTTTTTGTCCCTCACATACATTACATAAAATAAAATTAAAAGTGAGTAGGGTTTGGATTTAGATTTTGCATAGCTCTGCATCGATGCATCATATAAATTGATTAAAACCCCTAATGAGTGCTCTTGTGTTTTCACCAACACTAGCACCATAAAAACCTTATGATTTTGTGGCACACCATTTAAATTATACATATATAATAAGTAAATATGAATCAAGCCATAACTGAGGTAGCTGACTTCTTATGACATTGAAACAATAAACAAAATAAGTAGACAATGTGTTACTTTTGGAAAAAAATACAATTTATTTCTACCTCATTTACATAAATTGATAGAGGAATATCATAGAAGTTTGTAGATCTTCTTTGTTAGTCATTTTGTGGGTTCTCTCTAAAGAAGCACAATAGAAAAAAGTTACTTGAGAGACTAATGGGTTTTTTGTTTCTAATTTATTTAACAAATTTTTGATGGTTATTAAATATTTTGAAATGTAATAAATTTTTGATAAAGTGGAATATGTATGATTATCCATGTCTAATCATCAATTCCTTATACTGTATTTCATATAAAAGAATATAAAATTTTAATGGTAAAGTGGAAAGGACAAGGAATTGAATATTCAACATGGATTAGCACATAAGTTACTAAAAAATAAGAATATATCATTAATAGAGATATTATAAGGCACATGTGTATGCGATTAGATTTATTTTATAACCTATGATGTATGATGCAATAACATTTGTGTTCAAGTGCAATCTTTTAATAAGTAAAAATATGTTAGTTTAGGAAATTTCTAAGTGTATGTTTTAGAAAGTTTCACACATATTTTTCATAATTTTGTGCAAGTATTTTTTTTAAAACATTCTTTTCCCTTTGTCTTCCATATTGAGTGCCCACATATTGTATGTAGTTTTTCATAGTCTACAAGAATGCATATGTTTTTGTAATGTTTCATGCATCTATTTTATCTCATAGTTGTATTTTGTATTTAGATTAATAATATTATGGGGCTTTACACAAAAACTATTATGTTGTTATTTTATTCAATCATAGTGTATACATATAATTTTAATTCACTTTTTCATTTACAAAATATTTCCCTTGTAGTGACTTGCTGAACATTATTCTCCTTGAATGCATGTCTTAAAGGGTACACCTAGAAATTTATGGGTAGGATCATGGTAATTTGCAAGAGATATTGCTACTATATCATGATGATATCGTTTCCTAATATTAGTCCAGCTTCTTTAGATTATTTTACCATTTACCTCCTTAACTCCTATTTTATTTAGTTGTGTTAGTTTCTACATCCTCAGCCTATTTGATACCATATGTTTAGGGCCTTTTCCCTTCCTATAATGTATCATCTAGCTCGATGTAGTCCTTATCCTATCTTCAAACATATATATTATATTTCCTTGGTTGATACCATTATGTGTTAGATGACTTATCTTAATTGTATTAACTAGATTTATATCACCATATTAGTGATTAAGGTCAATTTTAGGTATTGGATCAATATGTACATATGGATTATAAAGATGGATAAATCAAGCACTAGTCATGAAAAACATAAGAAATGTATAATAAAATAAAAATCTAGGAAAACCTATTATATTAGGTGTGTAAATGATAATTAAGAACTTAATGAAGGAAATCAAACATACATCACCTTCCTAAGAGTAACCCATCATCCATATGTCACTCAAAACATGCTTTTCCCCTTGATTTGGTGCTCATGTCTTCAACAATGGTGCAAGGTAAAGTTCTCCACCATCTCAAGAACACTAATTATAATCTAGGCTCATGATATGAAAATCAATGTTATGCCTATCAAATGAATCTATCCTTTTACAAATAAAGAATGATAATCAATAAAAATAAAGGTTGTGGAGAGAATCCTACATTATAAGTTTACACAAATTAATCTTGAAAATGTGAGTGAGAGGCTTCATATTTATAGATTTTTCAAATTGATCAGGATCAACCATGATCATCCATCTTGAGATCAAGATGTGTGGCCATGAATTAATCAAATTATGTAAATAAAATACATAAATATACTTATAATGATTTGGGAATAAATGACATTAAATAGGCATGGGAAGCCGTAATCCTGATATTTTTTGCATTTATGGCATATGGATGACACCCAAAAAATGACCTCACTTAATTATGTAGTAAATAAGAATCAATTTCCAATAAAGAAATATTCAATAAATTTCATGGAATTATTACTTAAGCTCATAATTTGGTTTAATTTACCTAAGTAAGATAAATCAATTTTAGTGCAATTATTTGGAAATTGGTGTACTTCATTAATCAAACTCATCAAAAAGTCATATTACTAGGTCATAATTTAACTCAAGAGGAATTACAATGCAATTCCAGTTGCGTACGGATTGTTATCCCATTAAGGAAGTTGTTGACACAAAGTAACACATGCATGTGTTATGTGCTTCTGAATTAGAAGAAAAGAGTGATCCATATCACTAAAATGCATTTTCATCATTTTGACTTGAAATGATTTGATTAAATTTAATAATCACATAAAATGAATTACCCCATTTAGGTATACATTAGCCTAAATTGGCACTTGTATATGACAAACTCAAACTATTTAATGTATTTAAGTGATTTTGGCCCAATTTATGCATTTTTACAAATTTAAGTAAGATTGATAATTTCAACACAATGGTGTTAGGAATCAGATGTCTACATTTTGCCCCTATTTGAGAAGGTGCAATGAGACATTCAAGAGAAGCAACATCTGTTAAAATAAAATATTTGTCAATAATAAATTAGAAGGAAATGACCCATGATGCCCCTTGAGAGGACATATTAGGATGAAAGAGAAGGATAGACTCTTGAAAAGAGAGAGAAAGGGAAGTTAACCCATGGAATAGATTTAATCTAGATAAGTAATGCTTACATGCATTGATTCCATAAATGATCAAAATATAATTAAATAAAAATGGCCCCAAGGATAGGGAAAATGGGAATGATACAATCCAAAAATATAAGTGATACACTTTGAACACACCCAAAGCTAGGGTGTAAGATGAATGCTTGCAAAATGATCAATCCTGAGACAAGTTACACACTAAAATATTTCCAAGGTGAGGGAAAAATTCTATAGATCTTGTAATTATAAGGAAAATGAGGAACGTGTCTCCAAAAATAGAATAAATAATAATGTGCTCTATTAGAGAAAATTTGATCATGTGATAAATAATTTTGCCCTAGTAGGGCTGATTTTAGATGTGTCACTAGTTGAAATGTTGTACCCCTATAAGGAAAATTGGAAATAAATATATCTAAGATATAGCTTATAACATATATTAAAAATGAGCATGTATAAACATAGATGCAATGGTGTAATGGTTGAACCAGTCATAAACAATCAGGCATACTAGAATGCACATAGTGATGAAAGAGATGAAAAGAAGAATGAAGATAGTCAAGATGAATTTAGATACATCATGTATCTAATTTATACCTACTTAGTCCATAATATACCTCAAGAAAAAATAGTTCACCTAGATCAAGAGATAATAGAATGAGGGATGAATAAACTTGACCAATGTTCGATTAGACTCATGATTTATGCTGAGAGATGCATGCCTAAGCATATAATCAAATGCATGATAAGCCATATGTCCTAGTTTCATTGGTTTTCTTTAAAGATGCATAAAATTTGTGACTTGAGTCCAAATCACAAATTACTTTCTATAGAAAAATGAAATTAGGCATCATAAGTATAAGGAACTTATAATGACATTAAATTTCAATTATGGTGAGCTAGTTCAAATGTGAATATTTTTAACTAAGGATAATGATAATAAATACCAATAATAGAGTTATAAACATTTAAATTTAAAAAAAAAGGAACAAAAATAAATAAAAATAAAAACATAAATGAACCCAACTTAAAATTGAGATATGAACAATCAAGATTCCAGTAGGAATAAGAATGTTTAAAAATAGAGAAATAACAACTTAATAACATGACATCAAGATATGAATTATCAAAATCCATGTATAAGACGTTATTGGAAGATAAATAAAAATATCAAGACCAAATAGTAACTGAAAAGACCAAATAAATAAACAATAATCAAATAAACATATACACAAAACAAAATATTTTTGTAATTTTTTGTGTTTTATGAATGTTTTGTAATTTTATAAGTTTCTCAACTCAATTGAGAATTAGGAGATACAAAATAGTTCAAATCATAAATCAGAGAGGGTATTGTAAAGATTTCTCATGAAATGACAAGAGTGGGCCAACTTAAAATACTCATAAGATAGTGAGAGCATATGAAAATGGGGGATTAAGTTGACCTCATCATGAATCAAGCAAAACCTATGTAATTCCATTAGGAACTCAAGTCACATTAATTACACCAACACAAAAGGCAGTGGAAAATTGACCAAGTCACAACAAGTTTGTAAATAGAGGTAAACAACAAGGTAAATGATAATTGTAATGACTAGGTGATGCATAAATGCATGATAAAAAGGCATTGTACCTAATTTGCCCATCGATAGTTATAATTAGGAAATAATTGCATAATTATATTTTACCAAAGGTGGTTATTATCAGGGTTACTAAATATAATATTGATTTTCCCACATGTGGTTATAATTAATGATATCATATGGGATGATAAATGAAAGATAACTTGCTAGATTAAATGTCATACTACTTCATAGACTATCATTCAACATGACATTCTAAAACTATTGAAATTGGATTGGAATACACTCATAAAAGGTGTAGAAAGAACCAAAATAACCAAGATCAAAATGGGTTAAGTAGGATGGTTAAAAATAAGCCTTGGTTAATAATAAAGACATGGTATAATAAAATGGTAGAAGGAAAACGATCATAATACAATTGGCTATAGTGGAAACAAAGTTAACCCAAAATATGATTGGCATCCCTTGATTTAAAAATGATGAGAGTGTGGCTTAGGCTACTCATAAAATGGTGAGACCATTTAATATTAACAATTACTCATAAAATGGAGAGAGCATGGTCAAGGTGATCGAACTAACCTCTATTGAAATTGAGGACTACTTATATAGTCCCAAAGGACCTCAAGTCAATGTAGTTCAAATAGTGATACAAATGAGACATAATGGTATAAGATAACTAGAATGAGATGGTCTATATGGTTTCCCCTAAGAGACAAGGCATGATAATGGTAAATCATAAATGTAAAAATGACAAATGGTTCCACTACTCCTGTTGATGTGGAGATGCTTGTCCTAGTCAACATATAAGGAAAATAGAATAATCAATTATTAAAATTTATATCCAACACCCTTTCATAATATATATTCCTATTGATGTGGAGATGCATGTCCTAGTCAACATATGAGACAACTATAACAATAAATCATAAAGTTGATATATAACACCATTTTAAAATAGTTATTCCATCAAGAATTTGCTACAGATTTGGACTTCAATAATGTGTTCATGATCATTTTTGGTCATTGTTTTTTCTTCCTTCAAACATTAAGACAAGATGTCTTCATAGCCTCTACAAAGGAAAGTGATTTTAAAGATGGTAATGAATGTTAGGCATAGGATAAATGATTTAAGTGGGTGATGAAAATGTGGATGATAATGGAATGTATAATGAATGGGGAAAAAATGAAGATTGATATTTTCAAGCACACATAATGTTGATAATTATATATTTTACAATATTTTGGTTGCGGTAGGGCTCAAGACATTTGAATATGCTCTCAATAGAACCATCAAGGTTTTTTATTGTTTGATCATGAGAATAGTTACCATTTAATTATGTTGTAGATGGGAATTAATATTAATTTGATCTTTTCTAATGTCTTCATCAAGAAATGAAGAGATTTTGTTCTTAACTTTTGGCACCTTAATGAGGTTTTTACCAATGAATTTATATTAATTATCCCATAGTTATATTGATAAGGTTTCATAAAGAGATGTTAACATTTGATTTTGATTGTCTTCTAGTTATTTTTAAAAGGTTTCACTAAAAGATGATGAGTTGGATCTTTTCTCATCCCCTATCACCTCTCAAAAGGTTTGAGTGGGAGAGTGTTCTTCTTCTAAATGATTTTGGTCTTGGACCCCTTGATATTATGTACCTAATATGTTTCTATGGATTTAGTTAAACAAATTTTTATTCTATCAGTCCCAATCAAAGCTTTTGGGAGGTAAAATGTTAATATAATGGTTATATTAGGTGGGAATATTGGGATGATGTAAGGCAACACAATCCTCATATAAGATTCTAAAACAATTTGTGTTGATGCTGAAGTAATCATCCTCAAAAACCATATAAGATCATAAATATACTCAAATGGATCTACAAGGCAATTGTAACCAATGTTGTAACAACCATGATTGTAATATGATTTTAAAACTGAGTCTAACTCAAGGGACTCTAAATTTGTTGCCAGTTTTGATAGTGATTTTAATTTTGATGCTAAATCTAATGTCAGTTTGAAAATGGAACCTGACTCTAATGTTTCTTCTTCATCTAATATGGTTGTTTCTATAATGATGTTCTATTGAATGCTTGGTATCAAAAAAGTAATGGCCTTTAATGACATAATGAGATCTATAAAAATCTATTCATCTAGGAAAGGTTCAACATAGACTAGCTTATCTAAGAGAATCCCCTCAAAGAGAGGGAACCACTTAAGGGATGACATGACATAATCTTATTTGTCAAAAAGAGACTCCTCAATGAGTGGGAAAAAATCATGAGATAACTCTACAGAGATTGTCTTTTCAAGGAGATGGAGCTCTTTAAAAATAGGTAAAATATAAATAGGTAATTCATCATAGGTTGACTCATCTCAAATTGGTGTTTCAATAATAACATCATGGTTTTAGATCATAATTAGTTTTAAAATTTCAATTTTGAACACATTTTGGTCCTCATAAGATGGCTATTGAAGAGGTAATGGTTCTTGTTAAGGCTCAAAAATTGGCATATAATTTCTAAAGTTGGGAACTATTAGCTCATAATGAACAATGATTTGTGGTTCAATAATAATATCTCTAAAAATTAGACTATTGAATAAGGGATCAATAAATATTGGTTTGTCAAAGTGACATTCTTCAATAATAGGCTTAAAAAATATAGATGATGGGCCTAGAATGGTAATCTTAGAGAATGGCATGCAAATTAAAGGATGATATCCTAATATGGTAACCTTTGAGCATGATGTGAAAATCTAAGGAGGATATCCTAAAATGGTAATATTCAAGCATGACATGAAAATTGAAGGGGAAGGATGAGGATGATGCACAAAAATCAACATGGATCAGACTGGTTTTCAACAAATAGGATAAAAGAGGGTGACATCCTCAAATAAGATGGAGTGATCATGTCTACCATAAAAATTCTCTACCTCGTAACCAGGTCCATAAGAGACCCCACTACAAGTATACTTTAGCATCATGTCTAGAATATTTGTTTTTTACATTTTATTAAGATTTTAAAAATGTTTTGCAAGCACTTAAACAAGGTATGTGTTTTGATATTTTCTAAACAAATGACAAGGCAAAAAGAGACTATAATAAAAAACAGGTGGCGTAGTACCACACAATTAAAAGAATATGTTCAACAAATTACTCAACCTTGGGTAGAATTGAAACTGTATGAATTGGAAGAGGGTATGATAACTCAAATACCTAAGTGTAAACTAGTACACCAAAAATAGGTTAATAGATTTGTTAATACCATAAAAGCAAGTTCAAATTTGACAAGTTACTAATAAGAAACTAGAACAAATACCTTTATATTAGGAAGGTGAAAATACAAACCAAGAAAATCAAGATGTGAAAACATGCAAGAATTCCTAATAATAAAACTAGAACCAAATAGGTAGCACAACACCACCACATGATAATAGGAGGTATAATAAAATGTGTTCTATAAATTAGAGTGTGAGTGATACACTTGATGATATAAGTTCAGAATGATTAAGTGATGAGGAATTTATAAATGACCTTCAATCCAAATGGGAAATTGAACCCAAGTTAACTCAAGTCAAGTGAAAATGGTAAACCCAATTAACACATTAACCTAGAACTTAGAAAGGTGTAATTCTGAATTAGAATTATCAATGAAGGACTTAAAGATTTTTGGAAAGTGGTTTAGACTCAAATGGGTAGCATAATTTCACTAATTAGATAATAAAAGTACAATTTTTAAGATGAGGATTTTGAACAAAGAAAAGATGATTTGTATTTGACCAACATAACACCTCAATTTTCAAGAAATGGTGGACAATATGTTTGGTTATGATTTGTTATTTACAAATAATTTTTTACTCAAGTCAATAACCAAGTAAGTCAAGACTAAATATAATAAATACAACTAAGTAAATTACCCTAAACCCTAAACTGACAAGGGTATTTTGTATTGTTAAAATCCATCTTTATACATGCTCTTGAAAGGAATTAAATTGTTAATCCAAAAATAAAAGTGCATGAGTTGGTAGGGTATTTTACACACCCTTCTCCCAAGAGATTGTACTTATGACATCGAACTTAGGGTTACTCACCTTGCATCAACAATACTATGTGGCAAGTGGGGTCATCTAAAACAACCAATTTATGATCATTTAGATGGTCCCAAGTGTATCTAATATAGAGATGTAAGACATCAAATGAGTTCATACTGATCAAATTAATATGCAAAGGTCTATTACTTTTCATAGATATTCCATCTGTGTACTACTTAGTGGAATCCCCTAGTTAACTAGACCTGACTCAAGCCTTCATTATAAAAGGAGAGGTTAGCTATTTAACCCACTAGATTTTATAGTATGTGTACCCTGATTTATATATCCCATCATGGAGTGGGGTTGAAATAATGTTAGGAGATGAATTCTCGAGTCAAAGCTTCCCTAAATAACTTGTGAAGAGGTAATGACCTCCCCTCCACATGTCAAATTTCATGAAAAAATGATCTAAGTGAAAAGGCTTTAGAGGTTATTTTTAGATCACCCAAACCATATGGGTTTTGGGGAGATCCTAAACAACTTCCTTTTCACACCTTGGACAAAGGCACAATCATAATTAAAATGTTCTTTTGGTCACCCGAGTTCCCTATAGGGGGTGAGAGCATACATGCACTATTAATTTTTCTCAAACAATCTAATAAGTAATGGATGCTTTACATAAAACAACACTTCAAGAAATTTGAAATTTTGGTGAATGTTCATTTTATACACCAAATTGAAATATTTAGTGAAGTTCTTGGCCCCTTAGCCTTAGTTTGTAAATTTTTTGAAAGACATTCACAAAATTATCACTTAAACCATCTAAGTTCCTTTTAACCACCAAAGGGAAGATTATAAATTTAAATCATGATCAAATAACCAATTTTCTATTCTAGATAGTCTCCTTTATCTTTGAAGAATAATTTGTAATGAAATAAGAAAGTTTGGATTTCTTGATCTCAATTTCTCTAATTTAAAAACACAAAGACTGATGTTGAATAATAATGATTGATGTTAGTTGCTGCAAGATCGATACTAGTCATAAAAGAACTATTATAGATTGAAAATGATCAATAACAGTCACATGTGAACCCTTATGTAAAATAAATATGGACAAAAAACACTTGTTAGCACAATGTTAGAATAAAATATCCAAAATAAACTTATGGATTAGGTAAATATGTTCAGAATAGAGACTTATAAACTCAAAAAACAAACTAGAAATCTGAGAAAAATCTCTAAAATACAATTTTTAGACATATTTTCCCTGCAACCTAGCCGATGTCAGTTACATAGAACTGATGTCAGTCACTATGTGACCTATGTATCAACAAAAAATGTTAAAAACATGTGAAAACAAGCTAAAAGTGGATGATTTTCAATGAATTTTAATGGAATTTAAGATTACCAAAATGTCTTCCTTGCTTGAGAGGGATGTGTTGTCCCATCAGACATGCCAAGATTTGGAGATGGAATAAAAAGATGATTAAATCAATAATTAGTCATGAAAAACATAAGAAATGTATAATAACATAATAATCTAGGCCAACCTATTCAATGGGATGTACAAATGACAATTAAGAACTCAATGAAAAAAAAACATACATTACCTTTCCAAGAGCATCCCATCATCCATATGTTTATCAAAATGTGTGTTTCCCCTTGATTTGGTGCTCAAGTCTTCAAAAATGGTGCAAGGTAAGCTCCTCAACCATTTCATTAACACTATATATAATCTAGGCTCATGATATGAAAATCAATGTTATTCCTATCAAATGAATCTATATAATTTCAAATAAAGCATGATAATCAATGCAAAGAAAGGTTGTGGAGAGAATCCCACACTATAAGTTTACACAAATTAAGCTTGAAATGTGAGTGAGAGGCTTCCTATTTATTAATTTTAGAAATTGATTAGGATCAACCATGACCATCCATATTGAGATCAAGATGTGTGGTCATGAATTAATCCAATTATGTAAATTAAATGTGCAAAAATACTTATATGGATTTGGGAGGAAGAGGAATTAAAGAGGAATGGGAAGCCATAATCTTGATATTTGTTACATTTATGGCTTATGGATTCCACCCCAAAAATGACCTCACTTAATGATGTAGTTAATACGAATCAATTCCTAATAAATAAATATTTCATAACTTTCATGGAATTCTTACTTAAGTTCATAATTTGGTTTAATTTACCTAAGTAAGATGAATCAATTTTAGTGAAATTATTTGGAAATTGGTGCACTTCATTATCAAACTAGTTAGAAATTCATATTAATGGGTTGTAATTTGGTTTAAGAGGAATTATAAGGTGATGTTAGTTGTGTGTGGACCATTATCCCATTTAGGACATTGTCAACATAAAATAACACATGCATGTGTCGTGTGCTTCCAAATTAGAAAAAAAGAGTGATCCAGAGCACAAAAATTTGTTTTCATCATTTTGATTTGAAATGATTTAATTAAAGTTAATAATCACATAAAATACATTTCCCCATTTAGGGATACATTATACTATATAAGAACTTGTATATGATAATCTCAAACCATTTAGCGAGTTTAAGTGATTTTGGCCTAATTTATATGTTTTCACAAATTTCAAGTAAGATTGATAATTTCAACACAATGGTGTTACAAATTGGATGTCTACACAATATACGTAGGGGCCATATTTCATTCTAATCATATCACATACACTCTATTCATTCTAATTTCTCTTACACTTCTAACCTAAGTCATATTTTTAGTATTTTGTGGTCTTAAAGTGTATATTAAGTATATCTTATCTTATATTATTTGAAGCTCAATAGATAGATTTAAAACAAGGAGGTGTCATAGTATTTGGAGTCCCTAAATAAGAATATGTAGGACTTATTCTCATATTTTAAGTCTTCAACCGACTATCTCTTGCAAACCTTAACTTGAACCTAGGGGGATATCGATGCTTGATGGGTCCACTATAACGTAAATATTCATAACTCTATACTCTTTCCTTTATTTACTTAGTTGATAGATGTTAATTGTTTCTTGGTGAATAAATGTGTGTGTACCCTTGTCTAGGTTTTTTCTACACCTAATATTGGTGTAGCTATAATATTGCTTAGACTTTACATATTCCATTTTTGGTTGCCTAATTTGGTCATTCATGGAACCTTACCAATTACTATCATTATAAACCCTCATCCCATTTAGATTAGTTTACTTTACTTGCATACTTACATTACTTACGTGCACATTTATTTTTATAGAGGTATATTGAGAGTTATTTCCTTATGTCATAACATTAATATTTGTACTCTTTCCTCTTGTAATTTGTGATATGTGAGATATAACTCATATGTACCAATTAGGACTTGAACCTAGGACCTTCCATTTACTATTGGAATGCTCTACCAACTGAGCTACTAGACCCTTTATGGCTAGCCCATCATCAATCTAGGTATGGATTATTTCTAACACCCCCCCACCCTTCCCCCCCCCCCCCCCCCCCCCCCCCCCGCCCCCTTAAGCCACATTGCAGGTGATTTGGGCTCTTAGCTTGGCTTTGATACCACATGTGAGATATAAATCATATGGATCAACTAGGACTCAAACATAGGACATTCCATTTTCTATTGGAGTGCTTTACCAACTAAGCTACTAGCCCCTCTATGGCTAGCTCATCATTGGTCTGGGTGTGGCTTATTTCCAACATGATATACGCAATCATCTACTACATATTTGGATTTCATTGGTCATTAATTGGAAAAACTAAGTATCACTTCCTTTGTTTGATCATCCTTATTCGAGTATGAGTATATTAAGACTTGATAGTTGAATATTAATCCTACTTATGCATATATTTTGGTGAACTTGATGTGAAAATTATTTTGGCATTCATTCCTTTAGCCAACCACATCAACCAACCCAACACAGTTATTTATTTTTATAAAAATGTATCAATGATCTTTTTAAAGTTATTTATTTTCAAAAAATAACATTGGCTAGCTTAATACAATTTCCTTCCTATCTCTGAATGTAATCAACTTATCAGAGTTTGTTTTATGTTTGAAAAAAATTTCTCAGTGATCTTGGTATACTTATATTCTATGTTTTTAATTATATTGGCCAATTCAATATAGTTATATGTGTTTCATTTTAGAACATTTAATTTTTAATTATATCAACTAGTATAATACTATTGTCTACCTAATTATTTCAATCCAATAAATGTTTTAAATTTGTCTTTGACATTGATTTTATAATTTATTTCTCTTTGTTTGGTTTTTTGTATAAATTATGTTATGACAATTTTGAAACTAAATATGGAGCTATAGATGTAATGACCTATTTTATTGGCACCATGAAGTGAGGGATATTGTCTAAATAACCAAGCCATAGACAATGCTATACATGGAGTTTAGTCTCCATGTACATCACAATATATCATAAATGCCTAGGATTACATTTTTGTTGAACTTAAGAAACTATCCATCTATTTAATTTTTTTGTTCACTTGAGAGGAACGTATTACCCAGGGAAGTTAATCTCACCATACCCTCAAAAATTGGGTTAGTGGGCTACAAACATAGTTTAAACTCTGTAGTTAGTGATCTAAAACATTGGGCCAACACTAATCTATGAATGAAAAAAGTATATTTTAGAAGCCATACTATAAATAAAATACTTTTAGTATATCTCCTTGACCTTGTTTTCAAAAATTAGTTAGATATAATTTACTATCTAATTTACTTTTGTATTGCAAACTACTTTAGATAGCCTAATACAATTTTGTGTTGTATATTATAACTATATTGACTAATTGAATATAGCTATCTATGTTTGTGAATATATATTAGATCAACTGGTACATTTCATTTTTTTGTCTCTCTGATTATATTAGTCAACCCCACATAATCTAATTTTTACCATCTTTCAACTAACTATATTTTGTAATTTGATATAGTTTTATCATATCATCCTACATCCAACTATATCAGCTAACCCAATATAGTTTCTTCTAGCATTCCTTATTTCATCAACTAGATCAATATAGTATGATTTACCGAATTTCCTATCATCATATAACCAATTTTATCATCTAACCCAACATAATTTATCCTTGCTTTCCTAACTTCATAGGTTAATGTGATACATTTTGATTTACCCAATTTCCTATCATCTTACAACCAATTATATTAGCCAAACTGATATAATTTATTTTTTCCATTCTGAATACATCAACTAGTTTGATGTATCAATTAAGCCAATATAATATGTTCCTTGTTAATTAATTATATTGTCAAGTCCAGTTAATAATTTATTTTTCACCATGTAATACATATTTGTTGAATTTAAAAATAAAACCTATTAGGATATAGTAGAAATGACCAACTCCCACAAAAAAAACTAAATCTTTTATCTTTTATAATACCATTGAAGATAAATATATAAGTAAAATTAATGTGACAACTATAACTACACACTATGAGCCATTTAAAAAATATGAATTCCTTGACCAAAATTACCCACCTCCATACATAAGTGTAGTATAGGATGAGTGTGAACTTGAATATACCAAAAAAATGATAATTTACTTTAGTGAACATCCTAAACATAAGGGAAAATACCTTAAGGTGATATACCAATGCATGATATCACCCTATGTAGAGATTCCTCATTCCACTAATCCTAGATTTCTACTAGACTTGGGGGAAGTCATTACATGACTTCTCCATTTCATTATTCCTCCACCATGCCTAATACTAATACTAATATAGAGGGTCTTTTTAATAGTGTCCCTACTCAAATTTATCACACTAATACTCATGTTAATGCTAAAACTATTTCATATCAAGATTTTTCATCTAGCCAATGAGCTCTTGACATAAATCAAATCTATTTACAATCAATGAACCAAAAATCCACCTCCAAAGATAATAATTCTAACTAGATGACGCAAACGTAAAATAAATTTTTGAAAATGAAAAATAATCATCAATAACTTCAATGGAGAGTGAAAAATACAAATGCTCCCCCTGATACCTCCTAGATATGCTCACAAAAATATCATTCTGTAACCTCCTCCTTATAACAAAGTAATTAAATATGTTAAAAAAGAATCACTAGTTCCTAAATTACAAACATAGATATAGGTGGTATCACTCATATTTATTTTAAAATTAATTTAAATAAATAATTAACTTTAATTGAAAATTTAAACTATATAAATATGATCTAGGAAATTAAATACTATAGAATATGGTAAATACAAAAATCTAGAGAATTTACATACGTTGTAAATTTCTAAAAAGGATGTTAGGGTTAGGCTTAGAGATATGTCCTTACAAATTGATTTATTTAAAAATATGTTATTCACTCACTAATTTTGATTGTCTATAACCATATATAATTATCTGCAAAGATATAATTTTTTAAAATAAACCAGGGGTAAAAACTTTATTCAAAATCAAGAAAAAACTATACACAGACAAAACTAGCCAAACCGGCCACTACAAAACATCAGGACTCCACAGCCTGATCAACACTCCCTGTCCTCCGATAGTATCCTTTCCAAATTAATTCTAATATCCCTCGGCAACTGAACCTCATCATCCACGTGTCTCCCTTCCGTACCATCGGAAGCCCATCTGGCCAAACAATCCGCCGCCTTATTCCATTCTCTCGGAACATGGGCAAAAATCACCGAATCCATACACTGACTGATCTGTAAAATCTACTGAATAACCAAGGATATCTGCCAATTCACATCATTAATTTGCCAATCATTGATCATATTGATCAGGATTAGTGAATCCGCCTCACATATCACTTTCCTCCAGCCGGTCTCATAAGCCCGTCGCATTACATACAAAATGGCAAGCCCCTCCATACGATTGACCGTCTGGTCTCCCCTATATTCTGAAAAAATGAAAATCACCACTCCCGAAGCATCTCAGGCAATACCACCAATACCAGACGGACCAGGATTACCTCTGGATGATCCGTCTGTGTTGATTTTTAAAAAACCAGTAGGGGGAAGCGTCCACTTACCAGTTCGCTAAATTTTCTGTTGCAATCCCTCTCCTCTCCTCACACATGCATAGCTAGGCGTGAGCTTGCCAATTCCCAGTCTGTCCAGCACCCCTGCATCGTCCCTGTTCAAAGGCAGTGCGACCTCACTTTTTGCCTCCACTAACTCCTGAATCATTCTGCAGATTCTGTGCCACACCTGAGCCGCTTCTAGCCTTTCATCATTAAAAATTCTCCTATTGCGCTCTAGCCAGACCTGCCACAGCAAGAAGATTGGTCCCACATGCCAGACATCCTGCAGGAAGTGCACAGTAGTGGTTGGACGGTTCAGTTGCTGCCAGAAATCTACCAAGGAGAAAGTGCTGGCACCTCTGCATTTCCACGCCCCCCACCAGGCATTCCAAAGATGCCCTGTGAACTGACATTTGAAAAACATGTGTGACGAATTCTCCTCCTCCTCACCACACAAAACACAGTAGGAAGGTCCAACAAAACCATGTTTGCACAAATTATCCCACGTCAGGCATCGGTTCCAAGCTAAAGTCCAAGCAAAACAATTGCATTTTGGCCACGAGAACTTGTTCCAGGTCCTCTTCCACCAAGAAACCTCCCTTCCTTCCCCAAATTTTTGCGCCACCAGCTCCTGGTACCCGACAGAGACAGTATATTTACCTTTTGGGTGTGGGAACCAGGCGAGCTCATCAGCCCCACCCAAGGCACAACAATTGTGCCTAGATAAAATCCTCTTCAGCTCCACGCACTCCCTCTCCATGTCTCTGACAGGCCAAACCTCCGAACCCTTCCATCTAGCTTCTGTTAGCTGGTCCTGCCTATAAATTTTTTTGAAATCACTCACCTTATGCCATCCGGCTTCACAAAACCTCTGCGAAAGAGCGTGAAGATGGGGGTATTAAAGCGTGATGGGAGGAAAGCCATCCCATGAGTCGTGCCAGAACTATGCTTCCATCCCACCTTTAACGATCCAAAAAAGACCTCTTTTTATCAACGTAGCCCCCTTCTTGAGCGTGTCCCAAATCACAGACCCGCTCCCCAATAGACAATGCTGAGGAATGTCCTTATGGGGGATCCCAGGGAGGTACTTGTGAGCCAAAACCTTGGCCCATATCCGGTCCTGCTCAGTACACCATCTCCAGTACAGCTTGGCAGCGAGGGCCGAACCTGCCAACATGGATTGTCTAAGACCCAATCCACCCAACCGCTTCGGGCTGCAGACAACATCCCAGTGGATAAGACTCCATCTGGTCGAGGATAAGTTCCCCGCCCACAAAAATTGCTGAGCAAGAGAATCCAGATCCTGCACAAGACTAGTTGGCGCCACCTGGAGCATGCACTTGTAAAGGGGAAGAGCTTGGACCACCGACTGAATCAATTGTACCTGACCCATGAAAGATAGCCATCTGTGAGTCCAGTGATTCACCTTGGCATAGAATTTATTCAGGATAACCTGCCAGGACTCTCTCGACTGCCTCCCCATGGAAACAGGTATCCCCAAGTACATAACAGGAAGACTGCCAATCTAAAACCGTAGAATCTCAGCCACTCTCCTTTGGATAGCCAAAGGAGTATTGAAGAAGAATATGGATGATTTCTCCTCATTAATAACCTGTCCCGAGGCCTCGAGATACTCGTCCAGGCAACCACAGATATTTCTCGCCTCTCTGATGGTGGCCGCTCCCATCATGGCCACGTCGTCCACAAACTGAAGGTGCGAAAGAACTGGGAGATCTCTGCCCCATCTCCATCCGAGAATCTCCCCTTGCCTCGTGAGCTCTCTGATTCTCCTGCCTAACCCCTCCGCCAGAAGAATGAACAAATAAGGGGATAGAGGGTCCCCCTGCCTCAGGCCCCTAGTAGCCCCAAACAATCTCGTGTGCTCACCCTTGACCAAGACCGAGAACGAGGTCGAGGAGACACAACTCATGACCCAATCAATCCATTCTCTCTCGAACCCAAAAGCCTGCAACACTCTCCGAAGAAAGGACCAGCTCACCCTATCATACGCCTTCGACATATCCAATTTGATAAACATAGCCTTATCCTTAGCCTTGGCCATTGAATGGACAGCGTCCGTGGCTAAGACAATACCATCTAAAATCTGCCTGCCCTCTACAAAGCCACTCTGCTCCTCCGCAACCAGCTTCTTCAGGCACTTCTTCAATCTCTCTGCAATTATTTTCGTCAGAATTTTGTAAATAACATTGCAGAGGGAAATCGGTCAGAATTGGCTGAGATGGTTCGCTCCCTCCTCCTTCGGAATGAGAGCCAGGAAAGTGGAGTTTAAAGCCCGCAACATCTGCTTATTAGCTTGCGACTCTTGGACCACAGCAAATAAATCCTCCTTAATGATATCCCAAAATTCCTGGTAAAACTCAATCGGAAAACCATCCGGACCAGGGGCCTTACCTTTCTTCATCATAAAGACAACCCTCTTCAGCTCCTCAATCGAAACCAGGCAATACAAATTTACCTTCATGTCTTGGGATACTATCGAAGGAATACAAGAGAGTATCAAGTCCTCCTTGGCCGCGTCCCTCTGCCCTTCCTCCCGGAAAAGGTCGCTAAAATAATGCTCCGCCTCATTGCAAATATCTCTAGTAGAGGAGACCACCTCCCCCCTATCAGTTACCAGAGAAGTAAGCACATTACCGTGATGCCTGGCTTTGACCGAATTGAAGAAGAACGTTGTGTTCCTCTGCAAAGATATATTTAATTAAGAATAGTGACTTCATATATTTTGGGATAAGGTCACAATGTGTTGTTGTCTACTACTATGACTTTTTCCAAATAAATTGTGCATTAGATCTAAAATTTTGTGTTTGTTTCCTCCTATATACACACACACACACACACACACACACACACACACACACACACACACACACACACACACACACACACACACACACACACACACACACACTATCTAGTTCTATGTCGAACCTATTTAGATGCACAAATGACCTAAAAAGTCAAAACAACCTTCACAAGTACATAAAATAAGATCAAATTCAAGCGGATGAAAAAGTGGGGAAGTGGGATATGGCTAAGTTATCCTTAGAAAACCTCTTTTTAACTAAGTGTTTCCTACATAATCCAAGTGGACCTTAGGTTGATGTAGTTTTCCCTTTAATGAAGATCATGTAAATGCAAATAGTAATATTTGATTATAAGTGTTGAAAAATGGTGACCTTAACCTATAATAAAATAATGTTAGGCTTAGCTAAGGATTTTGGTTTTTCAATAGAATTTCAATAGAAATGTTTACTTAGAAGATATATGGTTTTTCCAGTGAGAGCTAGTAAGAAAACTAGAGGTTTAAATGTGAGCCTTGATGTGATTTTAGAGGTGAATCTTTGGAATTATTCTAATAACTAACCTATTTATTTTCCCTAGAGAGTTGTTATGAAGCATGTTATTTTTAAAATATGATTTTTAGAGTACTATGGACAAAGAAAAACTAAAATAAAAGGATGCAATATGTCCTTGTCTAATAGTGCAATCTTTTATAGGAGTGACAAAGGCTTATGAAACCAAATTGATAGTGAAGTATATATCAAATAGGGATTAATAGGGATAGAATAAGGGTGTATTATAGATATTCACAGTAATTTTTAAAACTTGAAGGATTTATTGGAGATTGTGGGTTATCAGAATGGTGGATTAACCAAAAAAGGTAAATATGTCAAGGATAAAGCATTGTCAATAATTTATTGATTAAATTTTTAGTGTATAAATTTCCACCACTTTTATGATAATGATGCATAAAATTAATAAAATAAAGGAAATGTGATACTTGAGTGTGTATACACAATTTGTCTTTATCATGGAGATGTGCATTCCTCCTTGTTGAGGCATGTGGAGAATTATTGAACTTGTGATGAATTGAGAGTGATCAAGTCTCAATTTTAAGAATCAATGAAGATGATTGAGTTATAAATATATTATTATCTAACCCTCATATATTAATTTTTAATGTTTTTTAAGAGGTGGGAACCAAAAAAGTGGTTCTCTAAAGTTCATTCAAGAAATGGAGTGTCGCTAAGCTCAAATGTAGCTCACTTCTTGAAATGAAAAGAAGAGTTAGGAATGAGTATGAGTTTCTAAAGTGTAAACAAGATGTGCAAAACCACTAAGCACAAATGTGGCCCACTTTAAAAATATAAATCATAATTTTGTATATAAATCTATATTTGAACTGTAAATTCCATGAGATTTGATTACTTTGAGAAAGAGAAATGTGATTTTTGTCAAGTAATAGCTTGGACATGAATTCATATCATGCCCTATATTAGATAGATTACTAATATTAGATTTTTAAATCTACATAAAGTCTTATAACTATCTTTCCACAAATGTATATGTGCTAAAGTTCCTATAAGAGTGGAGTGAATAAACAAGCCAAATGGCCCAAAAATATAAAAAATACATTTTTTCATATTATAAACTATCAAATATGAAATGTATTGCTTGTGAAAATTTGTAGATAAGCTCATTATGATTCCCCCATTTTAAGATGAGATAAATTTCCTACAAGTTACTTGTCTCAAAAGTGAAAATGAGAGTATTTTTGAAATAAGTAATCAAGTAATAACATGTGAACTTTTAAATTGTTTTATAATTGTGAAAATGTAACTATTGTCACCAAATATTACACCCTAGATGAGGGTGTTCAATCATAATTCATATTTTGGCAACATGGGAATACTTATAGATGTGTGGGTTTACCAATAGTAGAAGTAGACCTCTAGGTTTAAGGGCTAGCTCCCTGAATTTTCCTTGAAATGATTATCACCTACTTAAATAGTGGATTGTGGGAAAAGAGATAGAAGTTTGCATGAAAATAAACTATTCTAATTGGATGACACACCAATATTATATACACGAGACCATCATAATTTCTTTCAATAAGAAACAATACATACAAGCAAGTTTTAAAGACTTAAAAGTTTTTAACATAAATGTTTCAACACAGAGGTGATATACATGAGACAACACAAGGTAAGTGAGCCAAAGACCAGATTTCACACTATAAGAATAATTGTACACTTGAAAGGTTTCTAAGACATTAGCTACACTCTATATGACCTTGTACAATTATAAATCTTGTACAAACATGAGAAAAGAAGGAGAAGCAAGGATAGAAGATTATCACTTAACATCACCATACGTCACTTTGCAGACTTAAACATATGTTCATGAACTCAAAACAAAAATTGCATTTATTTTTCAAATTCAAAATAAAATATCAATATAGTATGGCTTCACCATACATGGTGTGGTATATATTTTCAAGAGACAAAATGGCTACTACATATAGAATTTGAGAGGAGAGAGGAGAGAATGAAGTCCTAGAGTCACTATAACGTGTGTCAAGATGAGAAAAGGAGTTAAATATGTAGGAGAGAGGAGTATAGAATATACCATGAAATTTTTGATAAGAAAAATTTCCCTCAAAGTTAAAAAATCCTAAAATGTGGTGTAGGAATCTTCATTTGCATGCCTAGAAACTATTTTCATCATTTGGCCTTCTTAGACTAGTCCAAAAAAAACTAGGTATAGATATCATTATTAAACTAAAAGGGAGGGGTTACAAACATGATCCAAAATTAATTGGAGGTGTCCCTAATCATTTGGATTCATTTTTCCATGAGTTATCACTACTCATAGTCAAAATCACCTCTCTTTCACTCACCTCTCACACTTGGCATCAAAGAGGTTTTCAATTTTCCAAACTAGTCCATATAGAAGAGTATATGACACTTTTTAGGACCCCCCATTCCCTTATATTCCTCAATTATACCTTAAAAGGACTCCTACTTGGAGTTTTCACCTTCTCACTTGCTTATTCATTATGTCAGTTTGGAATGGATGAGATGAAGGCAATTGCAAAGGCACTTTAGATATTTTTTGATGCATGAAATATTCTTGAGGGGTTAGCTCAAGTCTGAAATTATCTCTCAAAGTGACTTTCATCCTTTGGCTCTCCCTTGAACCTAAAAAACACCAAAAAATGTCAAATAAACTAGTTATGTGCCTTGTCTATACAAGTATGGTACCACTAAATATGATGGAAAATAGACCTAGTGATTTCTTAAAATATCCAATCACTTTCATGATCATTATAGCTCATCTAGATGCAACTCCTTCATTTTCCCAATCAGGTACTTAACAAGGGTTTTGGAGGGTTTTTAGTACTTTTGAACCTTAAGGTTTGTTCAAAAAATTATGAAATTTGAATCCTAAAACATTTACACAAAAAAATTACTAGAGAACATATATAACATTACTCAACTCCTTACATTCTGATGTTAAGCCTCCATGTAGGTGTGATCTCTTAAATTTTCCCTCTCAAGATTTTTCATGCATTTTACATACCCTAAGTTGGTCTAAGTCAATAAATGTCTTTCTTGTGGTTTCCTATTCATCCCAAAAATATTTAACACAACTTATTACTCCACATTTAGGTGTTCCAATTATTTTTAATGTTCATCTAATGCTAGAATTTGTACCAGACCCCCTTGAGGGTTTTAGGCTTAGACTAGACCTAGTGGGTGTGCTCACATACTTGTAAGTTTAGACCACATTGACATATTTATAACCCATATAAAGCAATTATCATGTTTTTACATGTATAATTAATCATTACACATCTCATTTTAGGGTTTTATTAGCTTCTATTTTATCTTCTCATCATCTTTATGGCTCACTTATAGGGTTTAATTATTTTGGAGTGCCCTCTATCTAAGAAAGAATAGAGGGCATATCCCTTATTTACCAAGATAAAATAATGGTATTAATATATTTTAAAAGTCATATGGATACTCTGTACAAGTTCTTAGGGCTTTACCATACCATTAAACCCTCTGAACATCATCAAACCCTCAAGGTCAACTGCTAAATAACTCACTATGCAAGATTTTTGAGTGTTGCCTACAAGTACACCTTGAGGATGGATTTCATGCTCCATTTTCATGTTTAAGAGTATATTATTATAAGGACATCATAATAATTAATTTTTTCACAATTATTAAAATTTTCCTATCATCCATACTTGCATCTTCAACCCATGTCTTTGTTTGACTAGGCCTGACTATTAGATTGATTATTTTTACCTCAAAAAAGGGGCCCACTTATAGGTGTATCTACATGATAGACCTTATAACACCTAAATTCCATATTATAGTATTATAATGTCATGTAACATTTATCTAGACCTATTGAATTCATATTCATATATGACAACCTTGAGATAGTCATACTTTTAGGCCACTGCATACACAATCATCTATAGTTGACCTTATTAAGGTAAAAATCAATCCTATAGGTGATCTTCAACCTATAAAACCTATGATTAATATCTTTGGATCATTTTTTAAGTATTTAGAAGCATTTATGAACTCCAATTGAATAGTACTCATAATTTTTAGGCTTTTAGTTCTCCAAGGTATATGTCATGGTTAGTGAGTACCCATAATCAGGTTATAGGTAGTCAATCTGAAGGCAAGGCACACTTGTAGGTGGTGGTGTGAGTCCAAATTTAAATTAAACACATTTTGATGAAATTTTATCAATAATTATATTTATAATTTAAATATAAACACCTAACATGAGGATATGTTCTTACCTTATATCTTTTGATAATAAGGACACTTAGAACTCAAGTTATTATAGTAAACACTGAAGAAAAGTAGTGAATAAATGTGTGACTTTGAAACCTTACAACATCTTCATTACTTATCCAACATCCATATTATTTTGTAATTTTTCTCCCCTATATGAGGGATATAATATGGAATCATCAAAACTTGTCTAGGCTCTATGCTTGCTCATCATATGGGAGCCTCAAAAGTGCCAAGGGCTCTATTTTGGGGTTTTTTGTGAAATATATCCCTAATGCTCAATTATTCAATATTGAAGTGACTCTCAAGTATACCTACTAGTAAAATGATTCAGACATGATTTTCATGGTATCTCCCACTTTATAAGACCTAAATAAGAGTCTAAAAATGTTCCCACATCTCTGAACAACATTTATAGATCTATGTGGGGCCACCTTTAGGTGTACCTTTAGCTATAGATAAGGCAATGAGTATAAACATGAACAATGTGCATCATGTATGAGAATTAAATAAGTTTTATACTTTATAAACATATTAAAATGTAGTTAACAAAATTTCAAGGATTGAAATAAGATCAAGTTCCCTTGTTCCAACATGACATTCTCCTGAGAGCACCAGTAGGTGCACACAATGGTGTATGAATGTGTAGGTATGAGAATTGACTATCAATATCTATAGTTTTTAATTTTAAGGGTGTTTGATTGAGTTTTAATTATTTAATAATGTGATTAACTAATTTAAATCTTCACTACACTTCTATGACCATTACTCATATCTCAAAGCATTTCATGTAGCTGATTGTGTATGATAATCATTTAAGAAGTTGACTGTGTGAAAAATTTTGATTGAAAATTTCATTATAATATATTATGAGACTATTTTTGAAAGTATAGGGGATAAATAAGACATTGGATACATGAAAAATAATACCTCACATTCATTTTAAACCACTATAGAGAAAGAAACCTTCTGCAAGTGTTGAAAATTGAGTCCTACTCCACTAGTAACATTAACCTATAACTTGAAATTTTTGGATCATGAAATGAACTCAAAACATGAAAAACAATATGGAAAACATGAAATTAGGTACAAATCCTATATAATAAATGTAAATAATTTGATTGTATGGACCTATTCATACAAGAGGAAAACCTATAGGGTGTGGGTATTAGCTAGCAAAATAAGACAATCAAATTGTTAAGAATGGCTCATAAAGTATAGGAAACCATTATTCCAACTCCAAAAATGAAAATTAATTATAAATTTTTTGATATCCACCATAAATATAATTTGACCTAGAAGTCCTCTTACTAGTCGTACTATCAAAAGACATATTGACCAGTCTTGCTTCCCTAGTGGAGTCATGGAGAAGAGTAATCATTTTGGCCCAATTTTGACACTTACAAAGTAGTTAAATAATTTTAATGTATTAATTAAAGTTTAAATGTCACTTAATAGGCTTCTCCCATGTGCCACTCTTCCTCATGGGACATACAACCTTTAAAACTCCCTCTTTTTCACTTCTTTTCTTGATTTTTAGTTAACACCTAATAGTTTTCACTTAAAAATTGACATATATGATAGGTAATAAAATATTGGATGTTATAAGGGAGTTTGTAACACTTTTCCACCTTGTAAAACCTTATCACCTTCATTTATGACCCCTAAGTGACATAAAATGACACAAAGATTAAAAAGGACTATAATCAAGGCTAGAAACATATTAAATGACATCAAATAAAACATGACACATATTATAACATGCTAATATACCCATATATCAAGTTTTTTACTAAATTTGGTTAACCCATTTTGACTTGTGATGAAAATAGTCAACATTCTTTGTGATTTCCAAAGGGTGGTATGCTTACTATGCTAAGACTAGTTGCCTAATCCTATCCATTAGGCCATGGAGTCACCTATACATAGATATGATTCTAAAATTTCATATGAAAATATAAAAAACAATATAAAACAATAAGAGACCACATGCAATATAATAAATTAAATAAACACACACTTGTATTTCATGAACACTTATGGAACACACACATAAAAATAAAACTAGCTAACTCAAACACAAACTAACCTGAAAGAAACACTTCCTCTAGGATCAAAGGGGAAGTTTGAAACTTTTCTTATTCCATGAAATTAAAGAATGAATGATACATATTTTTTTTTGATCCTTGGTATTGATGCCTCCATCTTCTTCATGGTGTTTTCAAATCTCATTGGCATGATGTTTCAGGAAATCAAAGTAGCTCCAACTAGGTCAGAAATGGAAATGAACTCTTCCTACATATAAAAAACCTCAAATTACTTATAGGAATCTTTAACTATAACCTCTAATGGTTGTTAAACAAGGCATACCTTCTTATTTTCCATGGTGTTCTTAATAAGGTTGGGTTTATTTTTAGCTACAAGTTCTTCAAGCTCATTAAGGAGCTCTGCATAGTCCACCCAATCTTGGTCATTATCCTATATGGAAAACTCTTTATCTAACTTTTCATTTACTTTAACTTCAACTTGGAAAATCTCTTCAAGATATTTAAAAAGTTCCATTTTCTACTTGTAATCATCCTTATTCTCTTTATCTTTAAGAACCACTACCTCTTTAGCTTCCTCTTCTTGATGTATGAGGTCGCCAAGTGGATCCTCTTTATGATATAATGCATCTAAGGGTGGTTAAAAATTAGGTTGATATATTGAATACTCTTCCAATACTACATATTCTACCTTGGTCTCATGAGACTCTTCTAGGACTACAACTTCTTGAGGAATGACTTGATGTTCACCTTCATTCTTGAGAGTAGACTCAACTTCATGATTGAGATGATTATTAAAAACCTCATGATCAGGTGTATACTCATTAGGAGAATAAGTTGAATTATTTATCTACTCAAACTCTTGGTTTATGCCATGAAACTTCTACCATATGTCTTTTCTTTCATGACCATCATGTTCAAGAGCTTATTCATCATGGACAATAGGTATAGGGTGTTTGGTATTTTTATCCTCATTCAAGAAGGTAAAATTACACTTATGTTCACCAAGGGGGTTTTTTATGGTGATTTCCTCTTCATAGTTACTCATGACATCTTCTTGATAAACTATGACTTAAGCTTGTTCTTCTTGATTTTGTTCCCTCAAAATGGGTTTTTTTTCAAGAAGGAGTGAGGTGAAAGGTTGATGGATAGGCTCATTATTTTGAGGTGAATAATGAGGTGTAATGGAGGGATTATGAATTTATGATGGATCATGAGGTGTATAATAGGGCTTGTGAATGGATTTAAGAAAGAGAACTTCACTAGTATGCTCATGGGGAAGTGATAACTTGGGTTGGTTCAAAGTAAAAACACCTACATTAATAGAAGTTTCACCTTGATTGTAGCCTCCTTAAGGCTCTTCAAAAACAACATATTCATTATTAATTTATTTTTACTCCCACATCCTTAGCCTATCTATTGATCATTAAAGGCACTTATTTTCTAAGTCTTGATGTTGTTTGATACCCCATTAATTTCCTTTTATCCCTTTAATTATTTATAACACATGCATATAACTTTGGGAATTACCTCTTAACTATTCCATTATATGGTTAGGGAGAACATAAAACTCATTATCCCATGTACCCATATTATATTCATTATCTAAAAGCTCTAGTAGGAGTTCGAAGAGGTATTTGAGATGAGATGGGGTTGATGGAGGAGGAAGAAGGAAATGATGGGGATTGAGGCTAACTCTATGTTATTAGATGAGTTTCTAAGAATTCATACCTTGAATTATAGTATCCTTATGTACAATCAATGGAATAATATGATTATTCATTACAAGACTGATAGGAATCCTCTTGAGGTTGATAGGCATCATAGTATGATTGGTAAGGGTCATATTAAGATTGATAGGAAGGCATTTTTTGATAGAATTCTTGGTAGTATTCCTAATAGGGATATCTAATAACATGATGTCCATATGGAAATGGAAATGGAGGAGCATAGGTTTGTCATGGATCATATAATTGGTAGCCATTATGATAGAGCTATTGAGCGGTATAACATGGTTCATAGTAAGGATGATAGGGAGTTTCATAGTAGGGATATTCACCATAGATATTCATATTAACTTCATATGTCAAAGGACACACAATAAATAATAAAAATATTTAATAAAAGATACATGGGTTGCTTACAACTAGAATATTTCATTTGGAGTTTCCATTGGATCTATCTTTCTTGCTTTCAAAAGCTGATTAGAGGAAAGACATACCAACAATATTTCCACTCTCTTAGACCTTGGTCCCACCAGGCATGCCATAATTGTTGTCACCAAATATTTCATCCTAGAGGAGGATATTAAATCCTCCTACAGATTTGGGAAACATGATAATAATTTTAGGTGTGTGGGTTTACCTATAGTATACATAGATCTCTACGTTTAGGGGCTATCTCCCCAAATTTACCTTGAAATTCTTATCATCTACTTAACTAGTTACTTATAGGAAAAAAGATAGAAGTTTTCATGAAAATAAACTAATATAAGGGGGTGATACACTAGGATGATTTACACAATACTATTATACTTTATTTCACTAGGAAACAAAACCTACAAACCATCTTCAAAGTCCTAAAAGGTTCTAACATAAGTGTTTCAACATAGAGGTGATATGAATGAGATGACTAAGGTAAGTGAAATAGAGATAAAATTTCACACTCTAAGAATAATTTTACACTTGAAAAGAGTCTAAGACATTATCTACACTCTATATGACATGTTATAGTAAGATCTCTTTCATAAACATGAGAGGATAAGGATACAAAAGGATAGAATATTATCACTTAACATCACCATACATCACTTTGCACACTTAGAAAAATGTTCTTGAACTCAAAACTAGACTTGTATTTATTATTCAAAGGAAAAATATAGTGTCAATCTAGTAGGGCTTCACCATATATGGTGTGGTATTTACCTGCAAGAGCCAAAATGGCTAATTCTTATACACTTTGAGAAATGAGATAAGAAAATGAAGTCATAATCACTAAAACATGTATCAAGAGAAGAAAATGAGATAGATATATAGGAGAGAGGAATATGGAATATACCATGTAAGTTTTGATAGGAAAAATGTCCCTCAAAGGAAAAAACTCTAAAAATGTGGTGTAGGACTATTCATTTGCATGACTAGAAACCGTCTTCACCATTTAGAATCCTTGGAACACTCCAGAGTAGAATAGGGATATATATATCATCATTAAACTAAGAGGGATGGGTTAAAAACATGCTCCAACATTAGTTGGAAGTGTACTTAATCATTAGGATTATTTTGGCCATGAGTTATAACTGCCTATAATCATAATCACCTCTTTTTCACTCAACTCTCACACTTGACATCAAAGAGGTATTCAAGTTTCCAAACCATTCCATATGAAAGAGTGTATGACACTTATCAAGACCCCTCATTCCTTTAGATTCCTAAGGTAGACCATAAAAGGAGTCATACTTGGAGTTTTCACCTTTTCACTTGTTTCTTCACTATGCTAGTTTAGACTAGTTGAGATGAAGGCCCGTTTAGAGGTAGTTTGAGATTGTTTAATTCATGAAATGGACATGAGGGGTTAAATAAGGTCTAACCTATCTCCTAAAGTGACTTTCATCCTTTTAATCTCTGTTGAACTTACAAAACACCAAAAACTATAAAAGAAACTAGTTTTGTGGCATGCCCATATAAGTAGGGTACCACTCAGTATGATGGTAAGTAGCCTTGGTGAGTACTTTATAAGATCCAATAACTTTCATCTAATTATATCTCATATATATGACCCTCTTTCATTTTCTCAATTAGGTCCTTCGTAAGGGTTTTAGAGGGTTTGAGTAATTCAAAACCTTAAGGTTTATTCATAAGATTATGATATTGGAACCCTATAACATTTATAGAAAAAAATTACTAGGGACTCTATCTAACATTCCCCAACTCCTTATATTCCAATGTTAAGCCTCCATGTAGGTATGACCTCTCAAAGTTGCCCTCTCAAGCTTTTTCATGCATTCTGCATACCCTGAGTTAGTCTAAGCAAAGAAATGGATTTATTATGGTTTATTATTCATTATAAAATATTTAAGAGACCTTATGAATCCCCATGTATGTGTTACAATTATTTTTAATGTTCATCTAATACTATAAGTGGTAGCAAACCCTCTTGAGGCTTTTAGGCCTAGACTAGTCCTAATAGGTCTCCCTGCATATTTGTAAGTTTGGACCACCTTGAAATATTTATAAACCATGTGAAGCCTTAATAATGTTGGTTAATGTATAATATAACATTATAAATATCTTTTTAGGGTTTCAATTATATTCTAGTATGTCTTGTCATCAGCTTTAAGGCTCTAGGGTTTAGTCATGTTGGACTACCCTCTATCTAAGATAGAATAGAGGTCATTTCCCCTATTTCCCTAGACAAAATAATGGTATGAAGAGATTTTAAAAGTAATATTAATAATATATGAAATTTTTTATGGATTTAACATACCATTATATCCTCCAAACATCATTAAACCCTTAAGGTAGATAGCCAAATAATTCAATGTCAAAGATTTTGGAGTGTTGCATGAAAGTACACCTTGAGAATGGATTCAATTCTCTATTTTATTTTATAATAATAGTATATTATGAGATGGAAATAATCATGATGAATTTTTTTCACAATTATTACAAACTTTCTATTATCCATGCCTGTATCTTTAACCCATTTCTTTGCTCAACTAGGCCTAACTATGTTTTTCCTAGAAAGGGGTCTAACTATAGGTGTATATGCATGATAGACCCTATATATAATGCCTACAGAAAAAATTTAAGTCTTAAAATTTCATGTGACATTCATATATACTTATTTAGGTCATGTTCATACTATTCCAACCTTGAGATAGTTATACTTTTAGGTCATTGCATATATAATCAATTGTAGTTAACCCTGTCGAGGCAAAAAAGGATCTTGTAGGAAATCTTAAACCTATAAAACCTATGTTTAGTAACTTTGGGTCCTATTATAAGTATTTATAAGAATTTATTAACTCTAATTAACAAGTAATCATGATTTTTAGGTTTCTATTTCTCTAATGTTATATGCCATTATGATCATGAAATTAAACCCCTTTTGATGAAATTTGAGCCATTAATGTCTTTATTATTTCAATATAAATATCTAACATGAATATATGTTCTTACCTTATATCTTGGGATAATCAAGGTGATTGAATGCATGTCATTAATCCTCTATTACTTGATCAAATGCATATTATTGATATTTTAAGCCATTATGATCATGAAATTTGGTAATGATGAATTAAATATTATGATCCTATAACTTTTTGACCCTTTTAAAAACTATTATATATTATTTACATGATTTAATTAACTCCATTATATCTGATTCCTAATCTTTAATGCAAATTATTGATCTTGATTTGTACATTGGAATGTGTACTATTGATCTGCTCTAAGCACCATTTTGACTCATTGAATACCCATGTATCATATATCTTATACCTAATATCCAAAGATCTTGACACCTATTAGATATATGTTAAACATTAGGATCATTCAAACCCAAATGGTTACTTTTCATAGCTTTATCTTGATGCTGTTGTACATGTCCTGGACTGTTAGTTATTCTTAAAAGAATTTTAAATGATGGTCTAGTTCCTCAATATTATGTTAGTCATTTTCCTCTTGAAAAAGGACACTATGAGGAATTATATAAATACAAATCAAATTTCATCAAAATTATTTAAATTACAAAGGTTAAAATTTGTCTTGTAAGGCCAAAATGTTAACATTTGTAGTGACTCAGATGAGAAGTGTGCATGTTATGCTTGAGAACCTAGACACTTACATGACTTCTTGGGCTCATGAGATAATGGTAAATTGAACCTTGAATGCTGAAAACCTATTTTAAAATAAAACACCCGTAAAATTAAGAAAGGAAAAACCCAAATAGGAAAACTAACCTAAACAAAGCAAGAGTAAACGAACTAATGCGCTAGGACAACACTTGAAGGAAAACAAATAACTAGTTATGTATAAAGGAACCTAAGTAACCAAAACAAATAATGATCTACTTGGATAACAAGGAAAATTTATAATTTCACCTCCATGATGAGATGGAGAATTACATATCACATGTTTCCTTTTAATCTTGGTGATTGAGATAGTACGTCTCTTCTTTGCCAATTCCTTTGGAATACTCATATGTAGAATGTTAGCAAAAAAAAAACCTCTAATGTAAACATACTCATTTAGTATATTTTCCTCTTTATCAATCAACAATTAAATTTTTTGTCTCAAAGTACACCTTCTTGTAATGTAAATCCTATCAGCGACCCTCATCTTAGATTCAACCTCCATTCCTTCACAATCCATTTGACTAGGTTGTGCACATAAAATACCTGTATTAACTTTTAGAAGCATGCTCATTTTTATAGGCTAACTAAGGGGTTGATATCCAATTTTTAATATATAAAACAAGTTTATATCAATAATAAACTCTTGAGGTGGTAGTATTTAAGGACTTCCCACTTCATGTTCTTTGACTTACTTGACAAGGCTTCTATCTTTGGTTGTAATCAAACCATAGTCCTCTTAGAGAAGAGTATATCCTACTCCCAAAACTTTAGCCAAGTATTCCAATGGGCCTTTTGGCTGATTGGTAAGCTCTTATTACCCCATAAATTCATTAATTTAATTATTTATTACATCCATTTCCTCATCCTCTACATAATATGGAAAGGAGATGATAGCCTCAACCTCTTCATTTTCAACATAAGATGGTAGATCTGATTCCTCATCATTGAAGGGAAAAATGTCTCTTTCACATCCAATAGGGGTAATAATAGTAATATCCTCTTCATGAACACTTTCATCCTTCTCAACACATTTTTATTTAAGCTTATTTGAATCAACATTTTTCTTTTCTAGTTCCCACTTGACATGCTCCTTTTCTTGAGTATGAATGGAAGAAATTCAAGATAGATCCACTTATGATATAAATTGAATTGTTTGGGTATCCCCTTTATATATTTAATCCATGAATCTTGGAACCTTTAACTTATTTACCTCTTAAACCTCCTTTTCTTGATTAAATGGACTAGGCATAATAGGATTTTCATGACAAAGGCTACACATCACATAATTTGAGTACATAGGACATTGAGGTTTCCAAGTTTGATATGGATGGGTTTAATGAAGAATGATAGGTGGAATGGGTAAAGGGAAAAATATTTATTGAGGAGGTAGGAAGGTTTGGAATTTGAATGGAATAGGTGTAGGATTTGTTAGTATGGATGGATCTTGAGGCATATAAGGAATTGGTGTGAAACTTGGTACCTCTATGGACTGCACTTTTGGTGAGAAAGCCATGAAATTAGGATTCTTTGATGTATTATATTACTCTTTATTGGGATAGGTAGGTTTTTATACCATTATATCTTAATTTTCACTTATCCATAGTGTTATCAAACTCTCTAACTCTATTTTTTAATTCTTGATAGTTTGTTGCTCCATAACTAGCTCTTTTTCTCTTGACAGGTCTTACAAACTAACTTCCAAGATGGGAAGGATAGAAGAGAATAAGAATGACTTGAAAAATCTTGAGAATTGATTTTTAAGGGAAGCATAGGTGGCATATATAAAGGTTGTGGTAGGACACATGCAGGGACATGAGATTGATATTACTTATCTGATAGCTCTAATTTTTAGGCTGATATCTCTTTAAAAATAATTTGGCTTATCCTCTTCATTTCCTCTATCTCATTATGAAAATTTAGAGTGTTTTGGAAGTTTGGTTAATCTTTGAATGAGTAAGGCTAATATTAATGAGGATGAGATGCATATGGATTGTGGTTATAGGACCAGTATGATATTCCATATTGATGATAAGGATCTACACACTTTTCATATGGTTGATGTGGGTCATGAGAGGGTTAATATGGATCATGACGATCACACTAGAAATGTTTAAAGGGAGAATAATTATAAAATTATTCTTTGTAAGCTATCATATCCCAGAGAATCATGAAGATATATGAAACTAGGAATAAGAATATGCCTCTTACCTTGATATCAGGACCAAAGAATACTTGAAACTACTTCTAAATATGAATGTGCTACAAACTTGCTTCAATAGATTAAATTGGGTCCCACTGGGTGTGCTAGAACTGTTAGAGACCTAGATTGCACCCTAATTGAGCAAAGGATTGTTTAGGTCCTCTACTCAAATCTAGTCCAAGATGGGAATGACCCTAGGCTATAGGTTACCTAATCTTGGGTTAGACCTCTAGAATTTTTAACAAGGGTATCTCCTATGATGTATCACTTATATCATTTCCACTAAAACCTACTAGTTTTTGGGGTGAAAAGGGAGAGAAATATAACTAAAAGGGAAATATAATCTAATGTTGGTGATGCACCTAAATTTATTACTCATCCACTCTATTTGAACTTCTAAAAAACACTAATGAGATAAGAAAAATATTGAATCTATAACTCCAAATGTCTATTATGAATCAATATTTAATGTATAAGTTCACCAAGTGATCAAAAATTGAGGGAAGTTATGGAAAGGCTTGATTCAAGGCACTAACCAATCAATGTATCCACTTCCTAAGTTCAATCAAATGACATTAAATACTAAATATGACCTACATAATAGGATAAACTAGTAGCTAGGTGAGATTAGGACTTGACAAGGGAGATATTTATACCACATATGAAAATAAAATTTACATTAACACACTAGACCAAAATAATTAAATATGAAATTCTTATATTCATTTCAAGAGTTACAAAGTTCAATCTTTGGAGAGTCTAGTCATGCCCAAGAGAAGGATTGTTTTTAAAGTTTAGAATCTTGTATTTATAGTAGAAAAAGATGAGAGAGATGGGGTTAAAAAGTGTGGGAGTGGAGAATGGGTCATAATGAGTAATATCACATCTTCTTTGAGCTCTTGATTGCATTAATGTCACTAGGACTCTATCTATCATGGAAGAGTGGAGAAAGTCTCAAGCAGACCAAAATTTTCACTACAAGCAATCATGGATGGTTTCTTAAATCCTCCTTGAGATCCTCAATATATTAATGTTAATTAAATACCATTAACTAATTTGAATCCATTGAATAATGCACTTTGTGCTTCATACCAGGAGATCGACCATACTACATTATTGATTTTAGACATGTGTCACTATCTCGTGCCATTTGGATATTTTATCAAATTTGCTTCAATGATCTCCTTAGGTGTCTCCAAGGTTTGAAATTCATTATAAATCATCTATATGTGGTTTATTTCCATATTATGATAATTTTCATCTCCCCATTCATATTAATTTCAGCCTTTGAGAATGTGACACTTATTAATCTCATGTGCTTCCCATGGATCCTACTATCAAAATTCATCTATTTCACATGATTATACCATATGGTAGCCTTGAATTTGATCTACCTCTTTGACTTATTGACTTCATGTGCAACATCAATTTGGTTGGGGTGATTGAACACGTGCCATTGATCCTCCTTTACTTGATCAAACATATGCCATTGATCCTTTAAGCCATTATGATCATGACACTTTCTAATGATGCATTTAATCTTATGATCTTCTAACTTTATAACCCTTGTTCCCACTATTAGATCTTATCTACACTATTTAACATGCTTTATTAGTTTTGGATCCTAGTATTCAATGGGGATTATTGATCTTGATCTATACATAAGAATGTGTACTATTGATCTAATCTAGGGACCTTTTTGACTCATTAAATAATATGTAACATAGATCTTATACCCAATATCCTAAGATTTTGACACCTATCAAATCTGTGTTCAACCTTAAGATCATTTAAACCCAAATGGTTAATTACCATAGCTTTATATTGACATCTTTGCACACATCTTAGACTATTGGTTATTCTTGTAAGACATTTAAATGATGGTATAAATCCTTAATCTTATGTTATTCATCATCCTCTTATACAAGGACACTATGAGGCATCAGGGCAAGCTAAAGCACATGTCATCAACATGCTTTGAATGAAAAAGGTTGGAATTTGTCTTGTAAGTCTAAAATTTTAACACCACTTTCTAGGAACTTAAAAAGAGTCTCAAAACATGTTCCAACATCTTTGAGAAATAATTATAGATCTTTATGGGCCTAACTAGAAGTGTGCATTCAGTTGGAGATAAGGTAATGACTAGAAACATGAATAATGTGCATGGTATATGAGAATTAAATAAATTTTACACTCTCTCAACATATTAAAATGGAGTTCACAATATTTAAAGTGTTGAAACAAGATCAAGTGTCCTTGTTACAATGTGACATTCTACTAAGAGCACTTGTAGGTGAACACTAATGGTGTATGACTATGTGGGTATGATAATTAACTTTTACAGTCCATAATTTATCATTTAAAGGGTCTTTGCTTGAGTTTTCATGCTTAAATAGAATTCTTAACACATTTAATTCTTAATTACACTTTCATTACCATTACTCAAATCTCAAAACACCTCATGTAGCTAACTGTGTATGACCGTCATGCAAGAAGTGGATTGTGTAATACATTTTAAATTTAACCTTGATTATGTTATCTTGTAAGACTATTATTGAAATGTAAAGGTGTCAAAAATACATTATATAAATTAAACACAACACCTCACACTCATCTAAAACCACTATAGAGAAATAAACATTCTACAAGTGTTGAAAATTGATTGATAGTCCACTAGTGACATCAACCTACAAGTTGAATTATTTGGCTCATGAAATAAATTCCAAACATGTAAAAAATATGGAAAACATGAAAGGAGGTAATCCACATCCTGTATAGTCAAATTCAATAATTGGATTATATAGACCTATGTATACAAGAGGAAAACCTATAGGGTGTATGGATTAGCTATCAAAAAATGACAACCAACTTGTTAAGAATGGGTCATAAAGTATAATAAACCATTATTACAAATCTAAACATGAAAATTACTAAAATAAAGTGTAATATCCATGACCAAGATAATTTGACTTGAAATTCCTCCTACTAGTCCTACTATCAAAAGACCTATTGACCATTCTTGCTTGCCTTATGGAGTGATGGAGAAGAGAAATGGGTTTGGCCCATTTTTAGCACTTCTAAAGTAGTTAAATCATGGTAATGGAGTCAAGGAAGTTGAAATTTTAGTGTGTAAACTTCTCCCACATTCCACTCTTCTCCATGGGATGTACAACCTTTAAACTCCCTCTTTTTCACTTATTTTCTTAATTTTTAGTTAACTCCTACAAGTTTTCAGTTATATACTAACATATCTAATAGGGACTAACATATTGGACATTGTAAGGGATTTTATAACACTTTTCCACCTTGAAAAACCATATCACCTTCAATTATGACCCATATATGACCCCTAAGTGACACAAAATGACACAGACTAAAAAGGACTATAACCAAGGCTCTAAACATATTAAATGACATCAAATAAAACATGGCACATCTTATAACATGATAATAGATCCATATATCAAGTGTTGGACTATAAGGGGTTGACTTATTTTGACCTGTGTTCAAAATAGTCAATAGTAACATTGAAGCATATGGAATTTTTTGATATTGTATTGCATCATTTTTATTGAATAGAGAATTAAATTAGTGTATGAATCATGTAAAGAACTTTTAATTCTTGTATATATATATCATAAGTATTATATTTAGATATATAAAACATTAAATCCCAAAAATAGTATATAAATGATAAGTATTTTTTAAACATATTTTGAGATAAGGTATTACAATTAAAGGGATAAAATAGACTAATCAAATTGATGAATAAAATATTCTACAGTTGGACATTTAAACTTATTCATATACTATAATATACTAAATATAGAAAATACTAAATATGTAAATTACAATGTCAATTTATATTGTGATAATTGAAACACAAAAAGGGATATTACTTAGCTTATTTAAAGATGAGAAATAAGTAGGAAGGTTGATGATCATTATCTATTCGTCATATTATGGAAATAATATTTTGGAGACATGGACATTTGCATCAAACTATGGACACTTTTGTAGTATCTCTTATTCATGTCTTGATGGTTATGTCCTATGTGAAATATTCACTATATTTCAAAGTGACTACTTATGATTGTTAGGGTTTCTTATATCCTTCCTATTAATGTATCTAAATCACACTCACAAGTTCGATATGACTAGGTATAGCTCAAACCCTAGTTCCTCACCTTAGGTTATATCACCTTACCTAAAATGGGTTAGTGGGTTTAGAACGTAGATATGACCTCAAAGACACATTTGTCAATGAGTGATGCCTACATATTCGATACTGCAAGGAAGGCCTTAAACATATGTAGTTACCCCTAAGTGTGGGCTTGTGTGTGAACAAGGGTACAATATACTATATATAATGGCATGTAATGATTTATCTTGTAGCTTGATAAATACCATTCATTGGTTATTATTTGATTACTTTTGACATATAATATGACTAATCCTACGATTGATATAGAAATAGGGAAGAATATGGAAGTATAAATCACTTGTGCATTTTATTGAATGAACTTAAATAGGTGATTACTTGGTATTTGATACATGTGTGCCTGATAATGATGAAATGTCTTTATTTTGTATTTATACCACACCTTTTAAAAATATCATGGAAATGTTAGATAATATAAATATGTTAACCTAGATGTTTTGAAATATTTTAAATTGGGATGAATTTTGAGGTACAAACACTTAATAAGTAAATTGAGCACTAATGTCTATGCGAGTGTCTGAGAGGATATAAAATTGTTGAAGGTTGGTAATTGATAGTGAAGCATATTTTAATATTTTTTTTAGTGTACATTTCATTTAGGTCATCATAATAATAGGAATAGACTATAAGATAAATAGTTAGGCACAATGATATGGTGAATGTGAGCCTTTTAGCATCTAAAAGGTCAAAGACTAAAGGATAGTGCATTTATTGGTATTTTTTATGTAGATTTAATGCCTAAACTATCCTTATACATCTCCTTGGATTTTATTTTATTGTATTTTATCCTTATTTTGATCTCTAATTTGATTTCTTATCATAGGTACATTAATCCTATCTTTAATCCTTTGATCAATATTTGCCTTAACTATGCCCATAAGCCTCTTTACATCATATATTCCTCCTATATCTATTATTGAAATGTCACCCTTCATATATTAAAATCTAATATGAACTCTCACCTCCTTAAGTCCAACATCATCCTCTCATACACACTCTTCAGGACTCCATTCTTCATTCTTGATATAAATTTTCTCATCCCCATATAGCTTCTTAAGCCTAAGAGCCTAGACTAATTAATGATTCCAAGATTATTGACTGAAAAAATGAGATCCTATGGACATAAATCCACATATTTTAAATCCTAGACACATCCAATAAAATAACACAATCTCCAAGTAATAACTCTCCATCCATCCACTCTTTCATCCTTGAGGCCTTGTTGCTTGTAGCCCTCTTTTAGAATAAATCTAAATGGTGTGAAAAATAAAAAATATTAAAATAAAAATAATTAAATTTTCATATACCCTTTATTCCATTTTATCTTCACATAAAATTTTAGGTCATAAATATCAATAGAAGTACTTTTTATTTCACACCCTACTTGACAATTAGGTCTTTCTAGGCCTAGTTCAATCCCACCATCCCGGTGATCATAATGTATGATATTATACCAAAATAAAAAATATTTATTGCTCTATACTATATTAAAATACATAATATTCCAAAATTTAATCAAAATTTAAGGTTGTAAAATCAAGTTATACAAGATGCAAGATGGAAACACTAGGTCTAGGTGTACATAGGCTTGTACAAGGCCGAGAGTAATAAAAATAATATTTTGAGTTTTAATTAATTTAAAATGAAAATAAAAGATATTTATGGTATAAAACACCTTATATCACGTTATTAAAGATCTAATTATCCTTGAACAATCCTCAAACATCTCTAACAAGAACTTTTACAAAGTTTTAGGCACTTTTATAGGATTGTGTTTAGTCAAATTAAAATTGAAGTAGAATATCACCATATAGATGGATTTTTAGAATTAAATAAGATAATATAATCAATTAAATACCCCTCAATATTATTTTAACACATAAAACCCTTGAATAAAACTTAAAGCGACACTCATCTATCTTCTTTCTTGACTATATTAAAAACATAGTTCTTGTAGTTTGTATAAAGTAACCTATATTCTATATTTAAGTTCCAAGATTACACTAAAATAAAATGAAAAAAAAATATTTATTACATACAATAAAACCTTTTTATGTTTCCAAAACATACTCTTAATACACTCTTTTCTTCATTGATGTCATTTACATATAAAAATCATGTGCATAAATTGTAAGGCAGGCAAGTTTCTTTAAAAATATAATTATTTATTTTATTTCCTTCATTCCACATCTATATTATATTTATTTATAATATCATCCTACCATAATAATATTTAAATTAATCACTCACATGAATTCGTCACCTTGTATGATACTTGATCATGCAAGATAACTCCTTATTCTTGGCCACTCCATGTAGCGTGGTAGTTACAAATCAAGATTCTTTGCCTTAGCTTGGTTGATCATGTATTTCACATTAAAAAAATTCAAACACACTCCAAAGACATTAAATTACCAACTAAAAACATTAAATTTTTTTTATGACACACAATACCTAAACTAAAACTCAAATCTAGTTACAAATTTTAAATTTTCAAATTTTCCCTTTTGGCAGGAAACTCCAAATGAGCTAGCAACACACCCAAGACTTATAATAACTCAAAAACATACTATATGACCATATAATACATATCATACCCATTTAAAACCAAAAATGTATATAATTAACTCTCAAATAGATTAACAACCTATGCTACCTTGTTATGCTCTACATCAAGCTCCCTAAGTGGAAAAATTTGAGATCTTTCTCAAATGTACCTTATCTAACTTATTCCTTGATTTATAATTACTTATCCTATGATTTTAAAATATCCTCTTGATTTTTATCCTCTTATATTTATCATGTATTCTTTTTTGGTACCTTTTCATTTGTATTTTTTCTTTGTCTTGTTTATTTGCCAACTCATCTTCCACCTCCACGAAGTACATGATCTATTGCAACTCTTTTTACACTTCATCTTATATCTCATAAATCTCATATTTATCAATAATTGGTTCTTATTATTTAATCTTATCATACTTTCATGTATATCCTCTTTTTATTCATCTTCATGATACCCCACCTTTTCATGGTGAGCTTTCTCATCCTTCTTGCTCACCATGCAATGACATCTCCTTGACCATTTCAGTTTCATCATAATACAACAATTCTTGTCAACCTCTTATCTTACTATCATCATGTATACATATAACCAACTCAACTACAACATCATCAATTAAATAGATTTATTTCTTACCTTATTATTCCTTCATAAGATTGTTTCCTTGCTCACTTGTGTGTTCTCTCCTTCAATGAGTATTTGTTCTTCATTTGTTTGCTCTCTCAATTCTAAATTTCTCTTAATCCTTCCTTGGATAGACTTTGGACTGATCTTGTCCTCCTCTAAACATGAATTATTCATCCAATCATCTTATTTGTGAGGAATATGGATGTCCTTATATTTTGTTTGCTCTATCATGAGCTCTTGTGTCTCATTTCTTCTTTTATCAATGAAATAATGGAATGATTCCATCTCTTTCATCACCATACTAAATATAAAATTTCATTCATGAGACTTGATAGTCTCTTCAAGTATCTCATGGTCCTTTCCATCCTCTCTCTTATATCCTTATTTACAACCTATCTAGGTATTAATTTCATATTCTTGAGGTCCTTATCAAGTTATATTACCCTCTAATTTTTACCTACTTCATTAAATACCCATGCTTATCCATCTTCTTGGATGAAACTCATTACTTGTTTCTTATATTTTGCCCTTAATTGACCTATAATTTCATCTTCAACACCTTCTATATCATTTTATTAATTACATTTTTTTATTATCTTCAACTCAACTGATAGGATGGCTTCCTCATCTTCTATGAGCTATAAGTAATCTAATTCTTACATACTGTGATGCCACAACATTTCTTCTTCCTCGGTATAATATATCGTCTACTTTTTCTAGATTCTCCTTATTCTATAATTTGTATAATAACTTATTCTTTGGATTAATCCTTAATGAGTTCTAAATTAGACACCTTATTCTACTTCATATCAAGTTATTCAATAATTTTATGATGTTATTCAACTTTATTGTTAATTTTCATGAGCCTGTCCATTAATTCAATTATTTATTTATACAAAACATCTTCATCAGTTGACATGTCAGTATATTCATCATCAAAAATAGTATTTAAAACAAAACCTTGAGAATATTTAGCCCCTTCAAATTCTCAATGATTCAATTATGTATTAAATTAGGCATCGTTCTTCTTGAAGATATCCTTATCCAAGCATTTCTCCTCTTTTATGGTAACAAACCATTGTATCTTTATCCATTGTTGCCCAATCAAATTATTCTTCAACATAGGACTAATGATCATGTTTTTTCTACTTCATTATTTCATGTTTTATGTCCTCATAATGTACTTCTTATTTATTCATTTTTATACTTACATGAAATAAATCATTAGATTTAAAATTTGAAGGCTTGTTTGCCTCCATCTTCTACTTATTAGGTTGCTTTGTTAATGCATTTATATGTTTCCTCTCATCATCCTTCATAAATATCTCATTCTCCTTAAGGTGTTTCTCACCTTCCTCTTATCTACCAAGTTATTCATCTATCATGAGATTCTTAATCTCTTCCATGAGTTTCCTACATAGCATATTATTTTGCTTCTCATTGCCTCTCATGATAATCTTTCTTATTCTCTCCATGATCATCATTATAAGCTAATTAACTATATTAATCATCATTACCCAATCATACTATTAGATTTAATATTATTGAATGATCTCCACCAAGATATTTATCCTCTCTATCCTTTGATCTATCTCAGTCATCTCCTTTTCAATAATCAACCCTTTTCTCTTTGGGTCTTGCTTCTTATTTCTCTCATTGTGGTACTCTAACTCAACTAACCCCTTACTCTATTTTTACGTCTCTATCTTTATCTTAATCAAGTATTTTTCACCTTGCTTTATAAAGTTTCTTTCACCTTGCCTTCATGTCTCAACCTAGGTTATCTTCTCTACCTAGTCTATTGACACTCAAGTCTAAATATTTTTCATCTTGGAACTACTCCTCTTCTTGGAGTCTTTCTTATCTCTTCTTAAGGATTATGACCTACCACAAAATATTTAACTCTCTATTTTCCTCTTTCTCTAGTCACTTAAAAAATTTCTTGCATGGTCTCTATACCTACCTTCAAATTTCTCCTCATATACAACTTAACTTCATGCAACCTCAAATAAAAATATTTAATACTTAAAATTATAAATTATTCCAATAACTTACCCACTATGATACTAATTGATGTATAGATGATTATTACACTCTCCTCATACATATATATGGCTATTATTTTCTTTTATTTCAACCTTATTATGATCTTTGATTTGATTTCTTACCATAGGTACATTAATCATCTCTTGAATCCCTTGATCAATTTTTACCTTCACTAGGCTCATTCATCTCTGTGCATCATCTAGTCCTAAAATATATCTTATTGAAATGTTAGACTTCATTTATTAAAATATAATCTACACTCTCACATCCTTAGTACCAATATCATCCTCTCATACACACTCTTCAAGACTCCATTCTTTATTCTTAATTCAAACTTACTCATCCCCATATAACTTATTATGCCTAAAAAACTAATTCATTATTCCAATATTATTGAATAAAAACCTGACACTCACATTTCCATTAATATACTTATTTTAACTCCCATACACATCCAATAAAATAACATAATACCCAAGAAATAACTATCTAACCATCCACTCTTTCTTCCTTGAGGACTAGTTACTTGTAGCCTTGTTTTAGCATAAATACAACATGAGTGAAAAACATACAAATATTAAAATAAAAATAATGAAATTTTAAGATACCACATATCCCATTTTATATTCATGAAAAATATTAGGACATGACTCTCAATGGAAATATGTTTTCTTTCACACATGCTTGGCAATTAGGTCTCTTTAGACCTAGTTCAATCCCATAGTCTTGGTGACCATACTGTATGGAAATGTACAAAACTAAAAAATTTATATTATTATATATCACATTAAAATAAATTATATTCTAAAGTGTCATAAAATTTTAAGGGTATAAACTCAAGTTATATAAGATGCAAGATGGAAACCCTAGGTCTAGGTGTACATAGGCCTATACAAGGTTGACAATAATAAAAATAATAATATTTTGAGTTTTACTTGATTTAAAATGAAAATAAAGGATTTTTATGGCCTACCTCACCTTATATCACCTTATACAATATCTAATTTTCCTTCAACAATCCTCAAACATCTCCAACAAGCACTTTTACAAAGTTATGGGCACTTTTCTAGGACCATGATTAGTCAAATGAAAATTGAATTATAATCTCACGCTATAAATTGATTATGAGGATTAAATTAAATCACCCCATAAATTAGAGACCCTTAAATATGATTACAACACCTAAAACCCTTGAATAAAACTTAAAGTAACACTCAACTATCTTCTTTCTTGACTGTATTAAAAAAATGGTTCTTATAGCTTGGATAAAGTAACCTATATTGTGTACGTAAGTGCCAAGATTTCACTAAAATAAAAGAAAAAAATATATTCATTAAATACCCAAACACCTCTATAGGTTTCCAAAATCCACTCTTAAGATACTCTTTTATTCATTAATGTCATTTACATAAAATAATCATGTACAAAATTTGTAAGGCAAGTAGAGTTCTTTACAAATCTAGTTATTTATTGTCTTTACTTCACTCCACCTCTATCAAATATGAATTTATAATGTCCTCATACCATAATAATACTCACATTACTCACATGAATTTTTCATCTTTTATGATACTTGATCATGCAAGACAATTCTTTTTTCTTGGCCACTCCTAATAGGGTGGAAATTACAAATCAATATTATTTGCATTACCTTGATTGATCATGTATTTAAAATTTAAACAAATCAAATACACTCCTAGGAAATTCTAAAACCCATTACAAACATTTCACAGCATTTGGATTTCACACAAGACCTAAACTACTACTCAGAACTAGTTATAAATTTTAAATTTTAAATTTTTCCCTTTTGGTGGGAAAATTAAAATGAGATAATAGAAAACCATTACAAGAGTTATAATCACTAAAAAACATATTAAATAACCATATAATACCCATAATTTCCATTTCAAATAAATTGGCTATAATGAACTCTCAAACACCTTAACAATGCATGCTAGCTTGTGATGCTCTACATCAATTTTAAAAGTGTATAATATTAGATGTTATTTATAATTACATTTTAGTGTCTAAATTTTCTCCCCCTTTAATATAGTATTGCATAAAGATGAAATTAATAGGTTAAAGGAAATAAATTTATACTTGGGTGTGTAAATCACACCTTTATTTTGGTTAAACCTTAGTGAAATTTGTCATTGGTGTATGAAATGTAAGCAACAGTACGTTATAGACTAAATCAATGCATTCAATCTAAAATTGAATAATTCAAATTCTTGGAAATTAAGAAGAGCAAGGAAGGAGTATAAATGTGTGTCAATGCAACCATGCTTCCCTTGGGTACTTTTATTTGGTAAATATGCTTACTTATGAAGCATTGAAGCTAAAATAGGTTTAGATATGAACCTTGGATATTTTAAGAGAAATTTTTATGGTATTTATGCTTCAATATGGTGAAAGGGTGAGTTTTGACATGACCATTGAAACCAGTGAATCTCAATTACAAAAATCAAATGAAAGTACAATAAAGCTAAGTTAAGTTTTATAACCAACTCAACCTATAAAAGGGGAGTAATATTAATTTCATCAAGGTAATTGAAAATATATCTCACTAGTCAAAGGATATAATTTATATAGACATGAAAGGCTCAAAATGGTACTTCTTGGTAAAAATGGCACTTCATAGTAAAGTGTTTTGAATATGTATTTGAAATTTTTGGCACACTTGCATAACACATTCACCTCTAATGTGTCTCAAGCTAACGTATATGTCAAAATGAAATGTACTATCTATATATGTGTATAATATCCACCACAAATATGAAAAAAAAAATCCCATATTTGTAAATTCATTTCCAAAGGTATAGTATTTTGACCCAAGTGTATATATAATCATGTAAATTGTATCATATTCTACCAACTACGTATATGTGGATTCATGTCTTTATGACACGACCCCACTAATATACTCATCTCTTTTAGTTGAGTAGAATTTAATTTGGTAGTCAAATTACCTTAAACTAATAATATAACTACATTATTTATGTATGAATCATGTAGCATATAAGAGTAGCACGTCTAAGTAGATATATCAATGAAGCTCACAATATGTATTTATAATAATACCTAATATGCATGATATATATCCTAGAAAATTTTATAAATCAATAATATAATATTAGCAAATAATTAAATGCACACAAAATATAGTTGAATTTTAAACAAAAATTGATATAATGAGATCACACATAAGGGGCATGTTTAAATTCCACAACTCAAAGGAATTACATCTCCAAATTTCCACCCAAAAATAAATAACAAAAAATGGCATAGGGGCATACAATCAAGGAACATATTCAAATGTTCCATAATAAATATATTATAAAGTAATAAATACACTCAAGTAAGTGGTAATGTAAATAAATGAAGTATAATCAACCATCATAAGCATATCAAATAAGTCTTTACATGTATGTGTTAGCAAACTATATCATGTAACATAACATATCAGGTACATAGTGTAAGATGTAAAAATGAGTATAAGCATGTATAATATTTAGTATATAATATCAACATGTATAATTTAAAATTGATCATAAAATAATATAACTAGTGTTGATCATAATCAAAGTAGATGCCCCCAACATAATATGCCACATGGGAAGAGGAAAGCTCCAACATATGTATGTGAAAGTATCATGGGTCTAGCATATGCATGTATCACACCCAATTATGTGTGTATAAAATATAATCTATTAACATAAAGTGAACAACATAGATGCCAAGGAACTAGTAAACATGTGTATGTTGAATACGTTTTTGTATTTTTGATTTATTTGAACATTTTTTGTATTTTATTTGTAATATTTTTTTTTTGAATTTTTGTAATATTAGAAAATATAAAGGTCTAACATATTATCCCATCTAATTTATTCTCATAGGAATATCCAAAATCTAAATACAACACGTTAAATTGGTGATTTTCCTAAGGGGAATGCATAGGTTTCATATCTAGAGTTGTAGAATTTCTGTTAATTTGCATATGTTTGATAGGAAAATATGGTTGTGAATATGTAAGAATAGGAGTAGGGGTTCTTGGAACTCATGTTTTATTACTCTATGGTTTAATTAGTGTATCTATAATTTGAAGATGTTTATTTTCTCCTAGCAACTAGGTGGACCATGTAGGTGTAGATGAGGATTTTATGGAGTCCAATATATACCTTTGGTATAATGGTATATCAAGTATCGATCACATAGGAAATGGGATTTTATTTTAATTACCCTTTCAGACATAATTAACCTTATTAGCTTTTATAATTAGCTATCTTGGAATAACCTTCTCTTGTTCAAGTGGATGTTCATATGGAGTTTTATAAATTGTAAACACCCTATTAGAATTAATGTATTTAATACACCCATACACTATGGAAGGTACTTCATGGAGCTTATGTATCCAATACCACCCAATATCACACCAAAAACGTATCAAACAATCCCATATATGGTATAAAAAAAATTTTAGTGACACATGTAGTGGACTAAATTGTAAAGGTAAATCGATATCACCAATAACCTATTGTGATGTCCAGTTGACTACTCTAAATGTTTTGGTTGAAGGGTATAAATAATCATTTTTATATCCAAAATGTCTAAGTAATGTCATGGTACATAAATTATCACTACCACCATTATTAACCGTAACATTTTATATAAGTTTATGATCAAGTTATGCTCTACCAAATAATGAGTCAAAATTTGAATCATCATCCATAATTTCACTCTCATCAAATGTAATAAAAGGTATCTAAACCATATGAGTTATATTTATTGTAAATTTATTAATAATACCACTTAATATATTCCCATAATATGGTGGAGGAGAACACACATTATATGCCATTTATACTTCTAAATATTTCTTAGAATAATCTTGTAATGGATTGTTAAATGTCTTCTGGTTTTGATGGTCAATAGGTTATGATCCTACATCCTTTGGAGGATCATCAATGGTAATATGTTGATTATAAATAAGCTATTGGATCTTGTGTTTCAAGGTACAAAATCTATATGTATAATGTTTAGCACCTTAGTGATAGTGATAATATGCATTGGCATTAGATCCTTTTATTATATGTCAAATCATATCAATCTCTATGGGGGAGAGATATGAGATGACATTCCAAAATATTTTTAAGTAAAAAATATTTATACTAAGTTAATCATGTAAATATCTTTGAGGTGAATTGTATAATATGATTCAATTATGCTATTGTGACACTACATTAAACATTGTGGTTGATTCTTTTTTAGGATCTCTAGATTTAACCTTATAGCTCCACTTGATATGAAACTTGGTAGCAAATGTAGTCAATGTGTTTGATATATACTTAAGATTTTTTAATGAAATAAGTTTCATTTCATGATCTCAAAAAATATGGCATAAGTCATCAAAGGATTTAAGATTTTTTAAAATAATAGACTCATGCAATATTGCAAGTAAAATTTGCTTAAATATGTCTTGAAGCTCTATATTTACCATGGTAATTTTTCATTTTGCCCAACATTACTATGTACCTCAAAACATATTCATTAATAGGTTGGTTCCTTGTTTTATTTTAGTAATTTATGCATATGACATCTTTTCAATGATTTTGATAGAAAATGTGTTATAAACTGATCCATTGGAGGTTTTAATGTTTTTACTCATCAAATTAGTAGATCATAGACCCATATTAAAGAATAGTCATTTAATCTCCTTGGAATTAATTTGGTTAATTTTTTTTCATTTGAAGCATAATCAAGGCATGCTACATAGAAAAATAAGAGATGTTGTTTAGATCACCCTTGCCATCATAAAATGTGAACTTGGGTGTAAAAAACTAGTTTTTAAAGGGTGAAAAAATAAACTAGGTGCTAGAAGATTATTTAATACATCTCTTAAATTAATATCATGATACTATTTTTAATTATTTTGTTCAATGTCAGTAACCTTATCTTCCAAATCTTGAATAACTTAGAGAAGAGTTTGTTTAGTATCCCTATTTAGATTTAGATTTGGGATTTAAGAAGCCACCAAAGGGGATGAAAACATAAATTGTGTTGATGTAAGGATTTAAACTGGTAATTTAATTTAAGTACTAATTATTCCCATGGATGGTGTAGTAAGAGTTGTACCATCTCAGGGTTTACCATTATTGGATGTTGATGCACTAGCCTAAGAGTGTTTATTAATTTCTTCTTTTGTAACATGTGGGAATGTATTAGTTAATTATTGATTTCTATTTATATGGTTGATTAAGGATTATTTATCTTACATTTTAAAATGTTATTTCTTAATATTTTATATATTTTATAAATGTGAACAAAGATGGCAAAAGTAATGAAAAAATTTAAATATGTAAATTACTAAAATCAAATATCCTAGTAGGTTTAAAACCCTATAACAAACTATGATTTGAATGAGAAGATTCAGAAATTAGGATCACTAATTATTTGACCCTTTTTTTAGATAAGGTATTATTGATAAAGGGATATAATATCTTAGTAAAATGGATAAATAGAAAAATTCAATAATAGGCTAATTAAACCTATTCAAATAACATAATATATTGATTCTATAAAACTACCAAATATAGAAAATATAATGTTAATTGATATTTAGATCATTTTTATTGATAAGGTAAGGTGGAAAACCAAGGGCCAAACCCTTCATAGAGCAAAAATACAAGAAAGCAATCAAACAAAATATGCCTTTAGAGAGACAACAGCACTAGCCGAGAAACAATAGACATAGAAACAAAACACAAGAAACAGAAAGAATAGAGTCAGAGAGGACTCTCCTTACATAACCATTGATTTGAGAAGATCATTAATTTTCTCAGTATTCTCTATGTTGTTAGCATGCATAGTATTACCCACCTCTTTTAGCATAGACATGTTCAAGAGAATTGTATTATGGAGTCCCCTGGTGAAATTCTACTCCAGCCTCTGAATACGATCCTTTAGGGCCCCAATTTTAGATTTCTAATCAGTCTCATTATCTATTTCCTCACTAGCTTCCTTGAAATACATTTTCCCCTAATTGTCAGTAGTTTCCATGGTTTCATCACCATGCTCCTTAGTACCCTCAAAATTCCTAGTTTCTTGCTTCCCTCTAGTGTCCTCAGAAATTTCTTGGATTTCCAGCTCCTTAGACTCTTCCTCTTGGGTTGCTTCCTTTGAAGCACTTTTTGAGTAATCAATCAGTTTGGCCTTTGGGGTGGGTTTACCAACAATCCACCCTGACCTTCGAACTCTAGAGGATAAGCCTTCCTTATTAATTTTGGAAGACTTATAAGATTTACCACCTTGGCCCCCTCTGGCCCTACCTAGATTTTTGTGGGTCCCCTCCGTGGTCTCTCTAATATTCTCTTCCTCCTCATCAACCTTTCTCTTCTTACCCTTCTTAATAACAAAGGAGTCAGGGGTGTCAATAGGGGTCTCTTATGGGGTGGAAAAGGAAACAACTTTTGTTTTGGTAGGATCAGGGGAAAAATAGGACTCATCAATAGCATCACCAGACATTGTATTGGAAAAAATTTCTCCACTATCAATTCTGATAGTCTTGGATGGTTCAAGGGCTCAGTGAAAGTTGTATAAGTATAAAATTAGGCCATGGTGTAGGGGAATAAGGTTCATATCTAGCTTCTTAGCCATTTTGCTTTCATCGTAAGGACAGAGTGTTCTAAAGAGGAGAGCAGGTAAAAAGGGAAACTAATAATAACATTGTGCCTGAAGTGATTTAACAGAGGGAGGTGGTAATTGTAGAACCTGGTAAATCGACCTTCGAGTGTGAAATACTTCATGAGAATGAATCACACTCCATCTCATGGCTCTGGAAGTTTAGCATGCTCGAATCCTCTTTGATATGGGATGAGTTCTTCTCCCTCTCCCTAAAATAGTTTGTGGCTTGCAAGATCCATAATTTTTGTTTTCCTTTGAAGTTTTATTCCCTGCATGGTCATTCTCATGGCCATAGCAATCACCTTTTCAAAGATTTCAAAACTAATTCTGCCCATCGTGACCCACCTATTTAACTAGGTTCTCAGAAATTTCTCAGACAAGTTTTCGTCGAACCCATTAAGCCTTTCCAGATATGGGCTGATTCCCCCTTCTTTAAAATAATACCAAACCAGTGGATTATCTTTGAATTCATAGCAAGAGACTGGTTCTATTCAAATATGGTCTCCTTCCATTTTGTATTTGCAGACCCAAACCATGGAGTTCCTAAATTCAGCCTTTAGCTTTGAAATGGTTGTTAACCCTTGTTTTCATTTATGCATAATGACAATGTGATGGCTCATTATTCGAAATACCCTGCAGAGATGACGTTGTCTACTCCCATGCTTGGAAATTATTTCCCATTGATTTTCATAATGAGACCTGCATGCCTCAACCTCATGATACAAAGAATCATGAATGATTGTCAAACAAATACCAAAGTTATCAAGTTCTGAAATCCATGATGGCCCTCTCTAAATGGACCGCCTTCGAGAGCTATCCTTATCATAAATGCACCTCATCCTTGATAAGTCATCTCATTTTGAATAATATCCCTAATGTTTAAGGGAATATGAACACCTTGTCACCACACCCTCTAACCTAAAAATTGCTAACCAAGATTGGCACAAGCATCAGCAACCCTGTTTCCCTCTCTGTAAATATGGAAAATCTCTACTCCAGATAACTTCTACAAAAGAAATTGAATATCTGTAATGATGTATTTTAGCTTAATTCCCACATTTGATGCTTTATTAATAGCATTTATGACCAATTTAAAGTCTCCTTGTATACTCAAGTTCCTCATTTCTAGGGATATAACCAACTTTAACCCCCATAGTAGAGCCATTGCTTCAACATAGTTGTTGCTCTGGCATCCTATTCCACTAACATAGACAACAGTCATCCATCCTTTATCATTCCTTATAATTCCTCCTCCATTAGCTTTACCATCCAAATTGGATGCCCCATCAAAGTTGAGTTTCATCCAGTTAGGCTTTTAGGGGGATCCATTTAGTATTTAGTCTCTAGAATTTTGGAGTTATTATACCTAGGGATCTGGTTTAAAAACATCCATTTGGATGTAATTTGGTTTTCAATTTGAGATAGGGGTTTCTCAAAAACATGAATATGATCAGTTATGACACTTTACATAATGGTCTTAACAAAGGAATGAAACACCTGAGATGCATTTCTAGCAGTGTCCCTAAAAATTTTGTGGTTGCGCTCTTTCCATAAAATCTAGCTCAAACATGGTAGAGTTTGCTTCCATAATTACATAAGACAAGGATGTGTGAAGGTTGGATTCCACCTAAGGATTACTTCTTTAAGGTCAAAATTATAGACCCATTCAATACCAAAGTTATTAAGTATTGTGCCCCATAATTCTTGGCCAAAATCACAGTGGATGAAGAGGTGTGAAACTGATTCCTCTTTTGAACCACACAAAAAACATTTGTTAACTAGGGTAAACCCTCTCTTTTGAAGGTTATCCTATGTTAGGATTTTGTTATGAGTAGCAACCCACCAGAACATGTTAATTTTTGGAATAATTTTATAATTCCAAACCTTTTTCCATACATCTTTATTCTGAGCTTTAGGAATGAGCAGACGATAATCAGATTTGATAGAGAATGATCTATTCTCATCTAGCCACTAGTACTATTCATCTTCACAGGGGAAGAGAGGGATTCTAATCTATTGAATGCACTATTGGATCTCCTACACTCTAGGGAAAATATCAAGCTGGTGATCATAGTAGTCCAATAGATTTTTACAGCTTCGCATCCCATTGTTATTTTCCATATAATCACTGACTCTATCTCCAAAAATTTGAGTAGTCAAGTCAGAAATCTCTCCATATTTTCCTTGTGTGATGAGAGCCTTGTCCTTTAACCAAATATCATCCCATAATTTAATATGCCAGCCATTTCCAAGTTTCCATCTAATTCCCTGTTTAAGAAGGCTTCTACTTTTTAGCATTTTATTCCATATCATAGATCCCTAGGGTAATCCCATCTGTTGAAGAAAGTTGGAATCATCAATGCTATGCATGTATTTGGCATACATTATTTCCCCCCAATCATTATTTTTATGGATCAGGTTTCAACTAGTTTTTGAGAGAAGGGCTTTGTTCATGTTCCTGATAGACCTAATATTGAGTCCACCATGAGATTTTGGAAGACACACTTTTTCCAATCTGAATAAATACATTCTCTATTTGTCTTCCACCCCCATCCATAAAAAATTTCTTTGGATCATATTTAGATCATTGTTAACATAAATAAGGGAAAATATTTAACTTATTTGTAGATATGTAGGTGGAGATGAGTTGTACAAAGGTGAAAGTAGGTATATTGATACTTATGATCTAATCATCACATTTTGTAAATATTATTTCTAGAGGCCTGGATATTTGTATTGACATGTGGACACTTGCATTGACCTGTGGACACTTGCATCGATGCTTTTATCCATGTCTCAATAATTATATCATGCATGGAATATTCATTATATTATAAAGTACCCACATATTCTTATTATTATTTTATGTCATCTTTATGTTGATATATCTTAATAATATGCACATGTCCTATATGATTGTGTATATCTCAAACCCTAGTTCATCACCTTAGGTTAGGTCACATTGAAAAAAATGGGTTGGTGGGTTCACATAAGGCCATGAGCCACATACAAGAATTAAAAAAACTAAAGCATGTGATGCAAGGAAAAAAGTTTTTGAAAAAATCAAAGATAAATTGAAATTAGAATCTTTTGAGCATATGTATCTATGTTCATGTTTTAGAAAATAGTATATTCATTATTACATATGTAATGCATAAAGAAAAATAAGATATTTAATCATTATAGCTAAATCATCGAAAATAGAGGTTTTGAAGAGATATAATCTGTAAAGGATCATGTGTACAGAAATGATATTCCCCTAACTAAGCAAGGTTATTGGGTACAAGGCTAGTCCATCTTTAAAATCATGGAAAACTATGATTTAATCTTGAATTCTAATTGATATCTAAGTGTGATTTTTTAAAATCAAAATTTATAGAATAAGTCCATGTGACTATGTTGCATTTGGAAATAGATTTGTAAAATGTACATGGACATGAGCATAATATAGGACAAGGATGAAATATGTTATTGTCCAACTAGTGTGATGTTATCCTACTTGACTGTATGCAAGAGGTTTTGATTAGGATGACTTATTTTGTGTATTAATAGTTTTTATTTCATTAAAATGTATCAAGATACACACTCAGATACCTTGTGATAAACATCATGTATTTAAAATGTAATTAAATATGTTAAATAAATAAAAATACAATAATTGACATATGAAAAGAAATAATCCAGTAAAAGGAAAGTATGTTTATAGGTCATTTTTTTTAATAAATATTTTGATGTTTTTTGTATTTTTTAGAATATATGAATTTTCTTGTGTTTTGCCATTTTTAGAAAATTAAAATGTAAATGAAAATTGATAAATCTAGATATATGAAATAACGATGTAGATTCATAACATTCCTAGGATTTTTGATAAGTTTTCTTCAATTTTAGGTAGATGATTAACTTTGATAACAATAGTTTTGGTGATTACAAATGGTCCTAGGAAATTTGGTTTGAATTTTCCTTAATTTTTTATTATCAAAATTTATATTCATTTGATTTTATTTAAGTACAATGTCATCAATTTGAAATTATTTACCATGAATTTTCTTTCCATATGTTCTTTTAATGAATGCTTGATAAATTTTTTAATTTTTAAGAGCTTGTATGCATTTTTTATGAAGCAGTTTTTATTATTGTAAGCACTTTTCATGAGATTCATTATATTTTATAATGTCCTTTAAGGATACATGCAATGTGGTATTTTTATTTTGAGATGAAGTATTTCTTATGTACCATAAACAAGAGAGTAATATGTGGATTTAGTTGGTGTAAAAACACTTATGTGATATGCCGAAAAAGCATAACTAATCTTATTATGATAATCAACCCTATGATTTACAATAGTTTTACTTAAGATATTAATAATTTTATTATTATTTACCTCAGCTTGACCATTTCCCTATGGGTAGTAAGGAGTAGATAAAGTATGTCAAATTCTAAACTCAACACAAAATATTTTTATCATTTATTCTTAAATGAGAGGTTATTATCCATGGTGATTACAAAAGGTAACCCAAATCATGTAATTATATGTGTAAGGAGGAAGTTGTAAATATATTCACCTTTAATAAATTGCAAGGAAATATATTTAACCCATTTTGTAATTGATTTAGTGACAATAATGATAAATTTGTGTCCTTTAGACGATTTAGGATTTACTTTACTAATTAGATAAAATCCCTAAAGAGAGAAAGGCCATAGAGATACGATAGGTTGCAATGCCTTGGATGGTGTATGATTAATATTACTATTTGTTTTACATTGAAAACATAATTTATCATGTTCATGCCACTCATTTTCCATTGTGGGAAAAAAATATAATTGGTGGAGGACTTTATACGACATGGATTTTCCACTAAAATGACCACCACATTCACTCTCATGTTCTTCAAATATGGTTGTTTGAGCTTCAATATGATTTAAACATCATACAAGTTGTCCATCAAAAGAATGTTCAAAAATATATCAACCAGTGAGTGAATAATGCATTGCTTGGCACTGTAATTGATTTTTTTTCTCATGTGGCATTTTTAGGGATGACATATATATAGAGATATTTATATATGTCTATATACCACTCAATATTATCTACACTTCTAGTAACTACAAACACTTATAATGCATTCATGATATGTTTGTCTACTAAAGGATTACGTAGATGTTGGATGGTAAAAATTTCATGATCACCATTAATATTGAGTGGAATTAAATAATCAATTCTATAAATCAAATAATTATCTTTCCAAGGTATATTTTAAATAGAAAAATGAGGCAAATTTGTTATTAGTCACTGGAGCATATCTTTGTAAGCAACAAAATTGTCTTCATTTATTTGATAATTATTTACGACCTAATTAATGATGAGTTGTAAGTCTTAATATACATGAAGATATTTGATATGAAATTTATTTTGTTAATAAATGAAAATTGATAACTTCATACTCAGTAATATTTTTGGTTCATGTAAATACTAAGTGAAAATATAAAGTAATAGGTAAACCTTGAGGATTAATGAATACAATACTTGATACAACCCATATGGAACATTTAGACCTAGAAAAAATGCATGATTTAAGTATAAATATCAATGTTATAGGAGGGGAATTCATATATAAATTTAATATTGATTGAAATTATATATTTTAATGGAGTAACAACTAATTGATTAGTGATAATTTGTCCTTTATGAATTTTTTTGAAACAAAAGTTGAAATTAAATCAGTAAGAAGCATTACCGATTTTTATATGCATCCTAATAGATGGGGGTTTTCCATGATATATGAAAGTGGATAAACTTTATTAATAAAATATCATTATGAATTAAATAATGTCTCAATTTTTGGTTAACAAAAATAATTTCTAAACACAATTTTTCAAAGGCAATAAAATGTTGCTTGTAATCAAGTAGTGTGCAACTAATATAATAGATGGAACATTCATGATGAGTATCATCATGTTATGTATGTAAATCACCTAAGTCATGATAATTATCTCAAATAAATGATAAAATGGTTTTGTTTGGGATGGAAAGCATAAGGATTGGTGGATTTAAAAGATATTCCTTATTTTCATCAAAAATGTGTCATAAAATTTCATCCTACTAAAATTTGCTATTATTCTCAAATAAACATGTAAAATATATAATTTTATCTACCAATTGAGCCATAAAAAATAATATAAATTGAATCTATCTTTGTAAACATCAAATCTTATTGAGGTTATTTGGTGGTGGCATATCAATTATAACTTAATTTCTTAGGATCAAAGTCTATACCATTTTTGGAAATAATCAAACCTAATAATTTGTTTGGCATATCAATTATAACTTTTAATTTATTAGGATCAAAGTATATACCAAATTTTTAAATAATAAAACCCAATAATTTATCTATTATAACTCCAAAACTGCATTTTTGGGGATTTAAAAGTATGTTATACTTCCTCATTCTTTCAAATATTTGCCTCAAATCCATAGCATGGTATTGTTGATGTTTAAATTTTAATAATAATTAATCCACATAATAGTCAACTATTTTATGAATGTAATCATGAAAAATATGAGTTATGGCACATTGATAATTTACTCCTACATTTTTAAAACCAAAAGTTATGACAATATTAAAAAATGTTCCCCATGGTGTGATAAATAATGTCTTTTCTTAGTCAACAAGATTTATCTTAATTTGGTTATATCTATAAAAACCATCTCTAAATGATCACATCTCATATCCTACTATGGATTCCACAATGATATCGATTTTTGGAAGTGGAATGCCATCTTTTAGATAAGGTTTTTTGAGGTATCGATAATCTATACAACATATATTGTCCCCATTAGAATTTATTATTGGGAAAATATTAAAAACTCACTAGATATAATAAAGAGGACAAATAAACTAACATCTAAAAGTATTTTAACTTCATTTTTGACTAAAAAATCAATTGTTGGATGCATTTTTATTATCTTTTGCATGATTGGTTTGGCATTAGGATATAATATTTTTTTATGGATAACTACTTCAAGATCAATACCAGGTTTATCTTTATATTCCCATCTAAATATTTCAATGTAACCATATATTTTTTTCTAAACATATTTGCTTCATCATATTTTAACATGGTAGCCAATAATATTAGTTACAAATCATTTTTGATGTCAAATTGAAATTAAAATATTATTTCATTAAATACTTCTGACCTATCTCCACATATTGAGTGGTAAGAATAGTATTAAGACCATCTAATTATGTTTGTGGTATAAATTTGTCACTTTCCCTTGAAATAAGCATGTGCATTAGTTTCACAAGGAAATGATTTCTTATGATGAAAAATGGATATATTCATGTGCACCAAGGTATTATGAAAGAGATTCATCATTTTAAAATACATGAAATTTTAAAATTTTACATTGAATTCTATATTTGATGAGTTCGTAGTATATTAATGGTAATTTTGAAACATAATTATTTTTAATATGAAGCATAAAGCACTTCTTAGTGGTAGATATAAGCATGGGTGTTTATTTAGTATGATGATGTCTATGAGAATTAAAAATATTATTAAAGCCTCAAGGACTTATTTTACTTCCCTAAGAATAAGTAAAATAGGATCAAATATATCTTTATCATGCCTGCCTAATCTTTGTCCTGTATTATAATTATATTTTTTTAGATATTTAAATCCCAAACCATATTGATTATAATTATAGGAATATCACATCAAATGTGGTTCAAGTAAATGATCCTCAATGCATGGATTAAATGATGGTATTTCCATAGAGGAAAGTTTCTTACCTGTAATATAAGGACTAGTAGGATACATGAGGGAACAATACGTGTAAGGCTCCTAATCTATAAGGCATGTATATATGTATCCTAGATAATTAAATGTAAGCCATGTATGAAAAGTAGAAGGGAGAAAATTCATATAATGAATCCAATTTTTTCCTAATATAAAAATATAATTAAGGTCATTAGGCATAACTTGACAAATTGTAGCAAGATATGGACCTAATGTGATTTTTAGCATAATCTTCCTATTTAATTGATGTGGGATATTTTCAAATCCATAAATTATCATATCTGAATGGGTGAGGTCTTTTACCATTAGGCCTAAATTTTTTAATAAGGATATATTATTTTTTTAAAATCTTGATCCATTATCTATGAGCACACATTTAACCACCTTATTTTATACAAAAACATGAATATACAAGGGTAAATAGTGGTTAATAATATGATGCAGGGGAAGATATTCATTTTCAAAAGAAACATTTTCCTCAATCCACCAAATAGAATTAATGATAGAAGATACATATGGAGGTTTATAATTATTTGTCAAAAGAGTAGTGTGGAACATTTCATATAAAATATCCTTGTACATTGGTGTCTTGTGAAAAAAATCAAAGAGGGAAATTTTTGAATTAGTATTTTTTTAGTTGATCTAAAATATCAAATCCTTTTGGTTGATTAAATTTCTCAAGTGAGGGAGCAGGTATGTATTAATTTATACCCTTGTCTAGGATGAAAAACATGATCATTAGATTCAACATTATAAAAAATGACTTAGCTTTTGAGGAAAAATATTATAAAGTTATATTGGAAACATCATTTTATGTAAATGAAGAATGTACATATTTGTTTGCACCATGAAATTAGAAAGAGCATTTTATAATAAAATGAACAAAACTATGTATGATATAAAATAATAATTATGTTAATGAACCCATTAGTAATAAATTAAAGGGTAATACTATTTATTCTAATGCTACACAATATGGATGAATATGGATCAATATAATTATCAATATGTATATAAGATGAAAAAATAAAACCTACTATGTAAGAAGACAATCAAAATAAAAATTAAGGATAAAGGGTGATCTAGAAAAGGGTTTGGATTATTTCTAAGCTCTCAGATATAATTTGTCAATAATTGATTAGTGTCATTGTAATATTTAAGATCACTAAATATAGAGTTAGAACTATTCTTCTATCCTGTTAAAACCTAGTTTTAAGGGTAAGTTGAAAGTAACTTCCTTGGGTGATATGCTCCTCTCAAGTGCATAAAAAATCAAACTAATAAAAAAGGCTTCTCATTGGTGTAAACAAGGGATCTTAGGTGTTTTTGATATACTTTGAGGTAAGTGGAAACTAAATTTCAAGTTTATCTCTGTAATATGGTATGTGTGTTGTAGAAAACCCTTCATGCCATGATGTATGTAAATAAAACATTGCGTATCCCTTCACAATAATATCCAAGTAGTTTTAAAATTTATAGAACACAACTTAGAAAATAAGAAAAACAAAATGAAAAATCAATAAAAAAATAAGTCAAATAATTTTGTGTATAGGATACAACAAAATTCAACCTAGAGTAGAAAGAAAGATCCTCTGTGAGAGTATTTATATGAGGTGATGTGATAAAAGTTTTTAGTGTTGGATTACTCCAAAGTCAAAAAAGTTGAATCATTATGTTATGAATAATATTTAAGATTGAGAAATATATTATTTTAGTGTTAGGAATTTATAGAATTAAACTGAAACCCTATGACAAATATCAATAATGAACAATAAATGTTTAAATTGAAATGGTGGTTCACCAAAATGTTTACACTAGAATTAATTTGTATAAAAAATAACTCTAATTGGAAATGTAAACTATTTAAATATAATATAAGAATTTAAATAATACATAATATAGTAAATATAAAATTTAAAGTCATAAGTTTATATAAAAAAATGAAGTTATGGTTAGGGCTAAAGAGATGTCCTCAAAAACTGATTTATTTCAAACTTTGTCATTCACTCACTAACTATGACAATTATTAACTATTTATGATAACCTAAAAACATAGAGTTAATTGAAAAACATGAATTTTAATATTTTGGGACAAATATGTAGAATGAAAAAAAGGTTATAGTGCATCTTTGTCTACTACTATAGCTTTGTATAGGAAATATATGCATTAGATCTAAAAATCTAGGCTTATTTGCCCCTGTCTATATACTATCTATTTTTATATGGATCTTGTTTAGATTCATGAATGACTTGAAAGATAAAAATCATAGCCTACATAGGTACACAAAAAATATCAAATACAAGATTGAAAAATGTTTTGGAACTAGGATATGGTCAAGCTATCCTCATAAAACCCCTTGATAAGTGAGTGTTGCCTACATAGTCCATGTGGACCTTAGGTTGATATAGTTATCCCTTTATGTAATATCATGTGAATGTAACTAGTAATATTTGATTATAATATTAAAACATGATTCCCATAGACTATAATAATGTTAATGTTAGGATTGGCTAGGGACTATGATATTGTATCAAAATTGCAATAATAGTATTTACTTAGAACATATATACTTTTTGTCAGTGAGAGTAATTAATATAATTGGGGGTCTCAAGTGTGAACCTTGATGTGATTTTATACATGACTATTTTGAATTTTTTTGACAACTAACCTATTTTATTGTATAAGATAGCCATTATTAAAAATATCATATTAAAAAGATGATCATTACCATCAACAAAGACACACTACATGACAATGACATAGTGTGCCCTTATTTGATAGTGTGCTCATATCCATAAGGGGCATAGTATTCTGAAACTAAAGAGATAATGAAGTATATATTGATTAGGGATGAACAAGTAAGTCTTGGAGATATGTACAATAATTTTGAGGCTTTGAATACTTCCTTATATATTATGGATCTATAAAATGGTGGATTGACCAAAACAAGGTAAAGGTTTCAAGGATGGGCATTATCAAGTAATTATTGTTTAAAATTTAGTGTCTAAAACTACTATGATAACCTATAGTTGACACACTTATCTCACTTTGAATTTGAAAAATTATAGAAATATTTGCATGGTATAGATTAAGCTAAACACTTTATATCTACCAAACTTCTAGCCAAACCCTTTTCTGGTGATTCCCTCAATTGGTAAAACCAACTCAAGTCTAATACTATATCTAGCTTATAATACTTAGTTAATGCATTGGTTTAGTAATTTATAACCAATAATATTCCTACAAATATCTTATTGTGCTTCATTAATTGAAAATAGGTGGAATATAATACTACCCAAGTTTATATTAGGGGTTAGAAGATCACCTTCTCCACTTATTTACCAATAATCTATGTCCCAAAATTCAATATGTAGTTAGGGATCCTCTAAAAAATCATTGTAAAAATCCATTGATCAAACTAAAAATAAATATTTCCTCATAAGATAATTTGAACCTTCCCAACCCAAGATTTGAATTCGTGTGATTATGAAATATAAAAACAAAAATGCGACCAATGATTATGTTTTCGATTCATACGATTCCACATGCACCATCAATGTTATTATCCTTGGTGGATATAATAAAGTGACACTTTCCTAACATATAATGGGAATCCACTTATAGCCTCTTCCTAATTCATCACAATTTAATCATGTTTTTGTTCATCATCCTATTTATTTAGATGATATTAAGAAGTGAATTCACAAATCCTCTCCTAAAGAGTTGGATTATTCTTATTCTTCTAGTCATTGGTATGATCCTCAATTTGTTTTGGTATCACATAAATTGGTTAAACTACCATGAATATTTGAATATAATTTTAGAACATTATTTTAAACTTCCTACTTCCTCCCACATTTGATCATGAAGCTATGATATGATAATGATAACAAGCCTATGACAAGGTAGAAAAATCCCATGACTCCAAAGTCAAGAGTGATGCCCTTCACCAAGCCAATGCTCACCTTATTATACATTTAGATCCACTTAATAAGCAGAAAAAATAACCCAATATTAATCATCCTACCTCCACTAATGTTTCCAAAACCATGATCACTTATCACTCTTTCAACAATGAATAAAACCTAGTTAATATGAACACCATAAAGTGTGAGATCTCCTACATTGATCCCTATTCATATTTGAATTATTATACATATATTATTTATATAATAGTTTATGATAACTATTTTTATCAATTTTTAGATGTCAAGTATGATCAAATAATCACTTTTATTATTCCTACTACATCAACCAACCTAATGCAGGTATCTTCCGTTATAATTATACCTACTGCATCATTCAAACTGATGCAATCTATTAGTATTTAGTCCTATGTCCCAAATATATTGACTAATTTTATGTAATTTATTAATCCCCAATTTTTTATATAAAATGTATCAATCAATTCAATAAAATCAATCACTCCCAATATGGATTATATTATATCAAACAACTTGATACATTCAGTTTCTATTTCCAATATTATTATACTAAATCAATTAGTTAGATGCAATAAATTTTCATCACTACTTATGACTCCAATTACATCAAATAAAATAATAAAATATTATTCTAGCGTTTATATATAACAAACTACATTGACCAATCTGATGGACTAAAAAATTTCACTACTTATGATGTTACTACATTGACCGAATGATATAATCTTATTCTAGTGTTTATGTGTAACAAACTACATTGTCCAACCTAATGTAACCTATTTACTTATCCCCTAATATATTGGATAGGTTGAGACAACACTATTTTATTCCTAAACAATTTCAATATAGATCAAATCCTAATTTAGTTGACCTACTTCATAATTATACACCTTTCTCTCAATCTTATTTAGATCACATTAGATTTTATGGATGGGATCCCATTGAATAAATTTATAAGTTACCTTCTTGAATTATGTTCCTTGAGATTGTAAGGAATTCTTTGTGTCATTGTATCCAATTGATACACTTTATATTTAACATGAACATTCCTTGACCACCACTATTTGGACATGAAGTTACCTTACCCGACTCTAAGGATAATATCTTAAAGTAGTATGAAGAAATATCCATTCAAGTTGATGAAAATTTGGATGATTCTCTTTGACTTTAGTTTATTATTACTTCTATGATCCTTGATGAAATATTACATTAGGTAATGATCCTTTCATTTTAATTAGTGCATAATTTAGTGGCATTCAATCCAAGCATGCTATATAGATGAAGGGTTAGGCACCTATGTAACCTCCCTTATGTTCATAGAAACCCTTGGATACTTTGAGTGCAACCTTAATTATACCCAAATCATGCATCAAGGATATGATAAAATACAAATTTCTCATATAATTTGTGTTTGGATTCCTATCCTAGTCCATCCTGTCATAATTAGATTTAAGGTCATGACATTTATCTTTTCATTATCCAATAACATCTTACTTAGATGACCCTAGACTCATTGCATGAGGACAATCACTTCCTCTACATTATAGTGTATCAAATTTACCTATAAGGGTGAGATATATAAGACTCAAGGTGTTACCAACCCTTGAAATTTCAAAAAATTCAAAGAATTTGGTGTCTTTAAGATACTCATCCTTGAACCATTGCCTAGTATCCCTTTTTGAGAATATCAATGCTTTGATTATCCCTTCAATTCTGAATATGTTTATAGTGGTCACCCAAAGCTTATGTATAACATATTCCTTAATCACATAGATTATGATGATAAAAAGACCAATGAGATTAGACTCAAGATCAATATTTTAGACCTTCTTTATAGTATTATAGCTTAGTTTCCTCATCCTTTTAAACCTTTTTATTTCAATAAGTCGATCGATAATTTTTCTACTTTTTTGGTTATT
>JARHVA010006982.1:752500-783276 GCA_037957365.1 Torreya grandis
ATTTTAAAGTTTGTTCTCTATTAACACTATATCTTACACTAACTTGTTGAGCATTAGTCTCCTTAAGTTCATGCCTTTAATAATATACTAAGAATGGAGTGGGAAGGATTGTGGTGCTTTGTGAGAGATGTTATTATTATATCATGATAATATAACTTCCTACTACCAATATAGATTATTTAGATTGTTTTACCAATTACCTCCTTCCATATTATCTTATTTGGTTGTGTCAGTTTCCCTTTTATCCTATATAATCAGCCTAACCAATGCAATTTATTTAGTGTCTTTTCCCTTCCTATAGTGTATCATTCAACTTGATGCATTTTTTAGCCTATCTTCTGACATCTATAGTGTATTCACCTAGACAATACCATTTTATGTTAGGTGACATCTCTTATCTATATACACTAGGATGATATCATTGAATTAGTTATTACAATCAATTTTGGGTATAATATTAATATATACGGGTCATATTTCATTCTAATAATACCATATACACTTTATTCACTCTAATTTAACTCACACTTCTACCCTAAATCATATTTTGAGGATTTTTCGGTCTATAACCTTATCTTTAATAAATATTATCTTGTGGTAGTATTTGAAGCTCGATGAAAGGAGAACCAATAATGTGTAATAGTCTTTAAATCACCAAACAAAGAGTTTATAGGTCTTATTCTTGAATTTTAAGTCTTTAACCCAAAACATCTCTTGTAAACCTCCACTTGAGCTAAGGGAGAGATTGATGCTCAATGGGTTCATTCTAAGATAAGTCTTTATAACCCCATACTCTTTCCTTTATTGACTTAGTAGATAGATGTTACTTGTTACTTAGCAAATGATTCTATGTGTATACTTTTATAGATTCTCTATATACCTAAGAATTGTGTGCCTATAAGATTTATTAGACTTTATATATTCATTTTAGGCTTCCTAGGCCCCTATTTGGTTGACCATGGCACCTTACCAATTATTATCATTATAAAACCATTTTCAATTTAGCTTAGTTTACTTTAATTGCATACTTACAATTTTTTGATAAAGGTAGAAGTTGTGTTTTGGATGGGCCCCATCCCATTTAAAACCAATAGGCATAGTCCCAAAAATAACACACAAAAAAGTAAAGAAATATCAAAAAATAAATATGTTATTGATTAATGAAGTATCAACATCTAGTACACAAAAAAATACTGGAAGACCAAAACAAGAAAAGAAAAATTAAATATTAAGTCCATGAAGGACATAGTTTCATTATTTAGTTACACCATTGGGAAATTTATTGAGATCACCTAAAAAAATTTCTTTGAGTTCCATAATCTTCCAATTTTAAAATATTTTATCCCTCTTACTAGTCCTCATATTGTATTGTTCCTTTCTACCAACTTTGATAACCTCTTTTAGAACTTTGATATTGGAGACATGGTTCTTGATTATCAATTTTATTAATTAGATGAAATGTTTGATATTATATTTTATATGCATATTCTCTTTATCCAAATAAAAAACCCTTTTGTTTAACCTCAACATATTCTTATGAATATTATCCCCTTTAACAAGTATGTGTTGTTACCTAGTAAATCTTGTGTTATCACCTAAGATATTTTTAATCAAGTCAATAGATTCATTCATGTTATTTGTCTTTAGTAATAAAGTCAATATATTATTTCATCCATATTTACTTAAATTAATTAATTTCAAATTTAATTTCATAAAGGTCTAATGAGATTTATTTCTTTGTGTCATAAGCTTAGGATTTGGATCCTTTCCTCATGGAATTTGTAACATAGGTAACCCTCTACTAGATCTATGGATTTAATTGTTATTACCTATAAAAACTAAGTATCATAGGATCTATTTGATCATCCTTATATGAGTGTGAGTCTATTGAGATAATATACTTCTAGGTTAATCCTATCCTATGCATACACATAACTTTTTACATATTTATAGGGTTTTTTTAATAAGTTTATGAGAACATATATAAAATCAAAGATTTCATTATTTTTTGTATAGGAAATAGAGTGGATGATATTTTTTGGTGGAGTTTATTATTCATAACACAAATCATGTTTTTATTTTCTAGTCATTTGAGGTATATGTGGTAATATGTAGTAATGTCCATGAGTAGGCATGAGGAACATGGCATGGGTTTCTAGTGTGATTTTGGGTTGTTATGTTTTAAGACTTCGTGCCTTTTTATTCATGTGGACCTTTTTTAAGCACACATTTCCTTTTTTTTACCCTATTTTGATTATTTGGTTAGATTAGCCTAATTAAGATAGAAATTTGAAATATAATTCAAATCATAAGATATTTAATTCAAACATACATCTAAATATAAATTATTGAAAACTTATTATTATGATTTGATTAGGGCATGTGAGAAATATTTAAAGTACTAAAGATATCATGATACTTAGTTTTTTTATGATTATCTCATTGTGACTATGTTATGAAAGTAGAAAATGGGGATACAAATGCACGTGATTCACTTAGTTTAGGAAGTAACTTGTTATTTGTGTTGGTTTAGTACCACTTGATCATTTCAATATTATAAGTTTAAACTGACCTAGTAGTTGGAACTGATCTATGTACAAGTGTAGAAAAAAATTGTACAATCATATGAAATTTTATTTGTGTATTTTGTGTTTATGATCCTAAAACCTAATGACACATGGAAATCCAAAAATTATCCCCCTTTGCCTTGAAAATCTATATATTATTTTTAATGGATAAAAACCTTTAAAAATGGTGGAAGTGTAATGGTATAAGTTAACCCTAATCACCCTCATTTAATGATTGGATACTAGCTATGTATGCACTACTCTAATGAGGTCAATCAAGGCACACATAGTTTTTCCACCTAGTGTGATTGTGCAATGTTTCTCCTTTGATATGTGAATGGAATTAATGATTAGCTTTGGTAATTTATAATACTTGTTTTAACCTAGATTTTAAGTGCTTTAGACCTTGATTATGAATTATCTTATTTATAGGTAAGAAAATTGGGAATAATATGGTATATTTTATTAGTGAAAAAAAATGTAAATACGTGCAATAGATAAGTGAAAAATACTTTTTGAATGAGACCTTGAATTGTTTATATATTGATCCATTTAAATAATTCATCATGCCACTAACATGATAGGCCAATGGATATATTTTAAGGATGGGTTTTATTTTTAAAAATAGTCATTTTTGGAACGAGGACAATTCTTACCAATGTGGGTTATCATCGACTAATGATAATGATCGTAACCATCAAAACTAGCTTGTGTACATGTTGACTGGTTTGAGAATTAAAATATATATGTGCAAGATATTTATTAGTTATGAAATGAATAGTGATTTTTTTGTAGGTGTATGATAGTATAATTAAAGGGTTGACTCATAATATAGCATTCAAGTGTGAGAGGATGGAAAATTTTGACCTTGTTTGGGTTCTCAAGTCATGCATCGTAAATGTGTGCCATGTTATAATAATAGCTTACTAACTCATACTCTAATAAATTTTAAAGACACATAATATTATATAACTTGTGAATTATTAATTAAGGGTAGTTTTAGGTTTATCTAGACATTTAATAATTTCTTCCACCATGATGTGTTGTGTGTGATGGACTATAGATCATGAAGCCTATAATTGTAACCTTCATGTGTGATTAATGCTAATTATCATATTGCATATTTCATTATAGTAATAAATTAAGAGATATAAATTTATAAACATCATTCAAAATAATAATATTTTTTAAATATATAATTAAAAATAGGTAGATACCTATGGCATCGTCACTCTCTAAGCTTCTTTATTCGAATTATGTTTTGATCATGGTAGAAGATTAAAACAAGAGAGAATAAAGAGGGCCCCATGCATTCTCAATATTTCAATTTGATATTTATTTTTAGATATTACAAGAGATAAAAAATTAGGGAATGTTTATGAAAAATCATATAAATTTATTTCCATAAAATTGTAACTATCTTGTAGATGGGTTCTCTCCTCACATAGGTGTCCAATTCAGATAGTTCATTCATGGCTAGAAATAGGATTTTGAGAAATATTTGAAAAGTGGTCACAATAATATTCTAAGAATTATCAAGGGAAATATTTCACTCTAAATTTTACCATGAAACTGATAGGAAAAAATAAATATTTTATTATGGGTAATAAAATCATATTGAATACAATAGTGTAATTGGTATTTTCTTTTTTGCTTAAACAAATTTTAATTTTTCACATATTGTTGAATTCTAAAAATTGGAGGAATTGTATTTCCATTTTTTAGCAAGAAAAACACATTGTAAAAATATGAAAACTTAAAATTAAATTCTTAAATATCATTAATAACATTTGGTATAAGTGGTGTCTCTAGTTCATGTTTATAGGTTATGGTGTCATACTTACACTATTGCATCCATAGCCTAATATAGCTAAAATAATGACATATATGGCACCATCCCTATGAATTTAATGTGAGAAATAATCCAAAAAAAATTCATTAAACCTTCCCTCCATTAACCTTTTGATGATCGTCAATCATAAATCATGATGTGTGGAATATTTAAGTATATAGGGAAGTTTCACCCATGTACATGGATTTCCAATAAGTAGGTGCTAATGATCAGTTGAATCCTTTTCATGTACTATTTTTTTACCATGTACCTCTCTACTCTCATATACATACATGTGTATATAAATTATGGACTTATTCCACATAGTAATAGGTATATAGGAATGACATGTAGTTGAGAGGCTCAATATATCAGACTAACAATATATAAAAATAAAACATGTTTGGAGTGATATGGAACCAATCCATCTCTCTTTTTCATATTTTTCATATTGGCTAGATCTGGACCAAGATTTGTTCTTATAGACACTTAACTTATTTGAGGTGACAAATGTACAACATAAAATACTAAGTTACAAACACATTTACAATTTGAAGACATATGGTCAGTTATTGATGGTTCATTAACCCAACATGAAACTAACATTGATCAGTAGTGAAAATTTGAAAAATCTAACCAGAAGGCAAATTTTATAATAATGTTTAAAATTTCATATAAGGAATAATTTCATATATGAAATTCCACTAAAATAAAGGTTGCATGGGATATTCTCAAAATTATCTATGAGGTGAAATACCAAAATAAAATTTTACATCTACAAATACAACTACATTGTCTCAAATTGAAACCAAAATAAAAAGTGGAAGCTTTCCTATGGAGATTTATAACTTTGTGGGCCTTACTACATGTATTAGGAAAAAATGGTGACATATGAATCATTATAACCCATTATCTTAGGAGTGCCCCCCTCCCCCCTCACATATATACTTTCCATGACCACATTAAATGTCATGGGATAAAATGGACATTTAAGGAGTTGGTGAACATATTTAAACAAGAGGAATTCATGAAAACTCTAGAGGAAGTATATGAATAGCATGCCATTGAATCACATAAAAATGGGAAGAATCCCATGAAAGGTTAAAATATTCCCCTAAATAGAACAATCATCAAAATTAGTAATGGAATAAACCCTATTCATAGAAAATTTGTATCATTTGTGTTAAAATAGGAGATGATTTGAAACATTGTTGGTATAATGCATTCACACAAGGATAATATATCTAGAATTCAACTTCAAAGCATTCACCATAGGTATAAAATAAATAACAACCATCACAACACTAATGTAAATATAAACATTCCCAATCACAATAGCAATGGAATGTTGTAGCAAAAAAAGATTTTTTAGATGAGGATATTTATGGCACAAAAGATAAGGACACTTGAGTTATGGAGACATAATTGCATTAAGAAGGCATAACATGGTCAAAATCATTACCTTATTAAATAAATATTTTAATATTAATTCCAGTTTCCTCTATGGAAAATAACATAGATATCCAATTGGAAAAAGTGACTATCAGGTTACTGGTTCGTTAGATCATGTGCACATCAATCTATATAGACACATGATTCCTATCCATAAAGGATAAATGTATTTTTATATATTTGTTTATGAATACTCATGAACTATTTGGGTATACCTATTGAATACTAAAAACAAATCCTTCCAAGTCTTCAAATAATTCAATTCTATTGTAAAAAATGAAACTAATCAAAAAATTAAGGCCCTCCACTTAGAATACGGGGGGGGGGGGGGGGGAGCGGGGGAGGATAAAATAGTATATATTTCTCAACATATATCAAAACAAGTAGTATATTGCATCAATTGAATGCTCCATATAAACTTATTGTCATCAAATTTTACATTTTATGACATCTCCAATTGCATTCTTAATAAATGATTGGAGGTATTTTAAGATAGAGGTAGTGTTTTTTTAATGTAAAGAGGTAAAATATATTTCCCAATAGACAAGGCTTAGTTCACATGTATAAATATAATCCAATTACTACTAATGATATTATCTCAAAAAATAATGCCTCACATTTTTTATCAATATTGTGGTTGTATCTACAAGAAGTGGTTGCAATAACCTAAGAGCAAGTTTTATCCCAAAAATATGTGCAACATACTAAGACATTCTAGGTCAATATCCATAGGTAATTTTCACTTCTAATATAAAAAATAAAGAAAAATGTGATTTTTTCCTTGTTATAATTTATTATCACTAGAGATTCACCGAAACATGACTCTATCTTATTTTACCATGCATCAACATCCAAATTATTATAAATTATAAGGAGTCCATTGGGATGAAGGAAAAGATTAATGTAAATTTATATGAAGTTAATAACTCCATGATTTTTTTGACCCAGAATAAAATTAAATTTGACTTTGTTATCCAATATTTTCATAGTTTGATAATTTGAGGTTTGCTTCCAAATGAAGTTATTGATCTAGCATGGATGGTGGAAAATGGATTTGTTGTTATACCTATTTACCTCTTAGATCTGGTGAAAGAGTTTGATTTAGCAAAGATGTCATCAAGAGATGAAATTTTAGTAGTTAATATTAGATAATTTTTTCTTAATTAGATGCATTGAGTATAAATTTTCTCATAGTTCAATAGGATTAAGACTAGGCATGGTTGGACTATATAAGTTTTACAATTTAGCAAAGAAGCTGATTGTTGTATTTTTAGAGCACATTTTTTCTCTTAATCTAGGTAGTTATGCATCCTCCCATGTTGGGCATAATATATTTGTTAATAAATTATTCTAGATTGATTTTTTTATTTAAATATTGATGGATAGAAAAAACTATTTCTATAGTAATAATGGAATAAATCAGGTCTTTGTTATATCTATATGAAAGTTCTTGAACTTCAGGAAACTATATTATTCTTTGATAAAGTATAATCTTGTTGGAGAATATGTTTTTCAATCACTCTAAGTATTATTTAAATATTAATAAACTATAGAAGTTAATCCTAAGTTAGCGTGACCTTGTTAAGGTAAATCTCCTCTTATTATTGTAAATCTAAAATTAAGATTAGTTTGAAGGATTTTTAGTCACCATTCAATAATTTATCACTATTCTAGTGTATGAGACCCTATAAATGAATAAGTTGAATCAATAGAGAAAATTATAGGTTTTATTTACAAATTAAATGAAAAATCTTAATTTATTGATGTCTTCTTCTACAATGATAGTAAATAGTGAGGACTTCAATATTTTTGCATGCTTCAAAACTTGGATGGAAAGGCCTTATTTCTCATTATGTAAGCATTTATTTATATATGATACATCAAGAAAAAGTAATATTTTATAGTTATGCTACAAAATCCAAATGTGTTATGAGTTTCAATATGCCATATTTCATTATCTCTTTCTCGAGGGAGCCTACCTTTATTTGGTGCTTTGAATAAGGGGAGGAAATCTAATTCAGGAAACTATATTAAAGATATGAGTCCATGAAAAGGATCTTAAGAAGACATTAAAGTTTTAATTTTATTGGATAAGAGGGGATATATGAAGGTAGCTATCAAAAATAATTCTTTCAATTACTGGTATGAAATATTTTTAATCCAAAACATGGCATGGTTTATTACAATGAGAAAACTTGGTTATTTTGGTTTAATTTTTTGCCATGGGATGCATCAATGGAATTTGAGTTGATTGGAATTGTTCTTGTATTAGCCATATATAATGGTCACATTTTATAGTTTCATTTCCCTAGATTTGTCTATAAGATATTGCTTTGAAAATTACCAATAATTAAGGATCATAATGAAGACAACCCAGGTCTTGAAAAATGTTTTGAGTAGCTTTTGCAATTTTATGGTGATGTTGAGGAAATATTTTGTTGGATATTTTAAGTGTAGATACAAGATATTTTTGGGGAATTTGAAAACATCAAGCTTAAGGATAATGACAGTGATATTTTAGTTAATAATAATAATTATAAGAAATATGTATATTTGTGTGTGAATTACTATCTCGAGACTTCAATAGATTCATCATTTAAAGCATTAAAAAAAGTATTTCAAAATCTATTCTAGTTATTAAAGCCTACTAAACTGGAATAACTAATTTGTGGTAGCCATGTAATTGATTTTGAATCACTATAAAATTTCATAATATTGGAGGATAGTGGTGGCACCTAGTTGAATGGGTTATTTGTGAGTGTTGATATCATTGATATAATATAAGTATGTTTTAGAGATATAGGTATAATTAATCATGAGTGGGTGTAATTCCTCATAAAAATGCTCATGATAAGTGTATGTTTTTAATTATTTAACTTGTATGTTAGTTGTTTAGAATATATAATTTAGCATGGATTGTTGCATTTGAACTTTTGTGGGTGTCAACCTTCTAAGGTGACCCTTCTCTTTTATTGTTATCCATCACATCCTTTTGATAGTACATGTTGTTAAAATTAATGCATAATTCAATGGTATGCAGTTGCACATTAGATTTTTGAGCTTATTCTTGGGGCTTTCAGTGCCTTATTTAAATAACCATGTGATACCCCTTGTTTTTATTGTCAGGTTGTGTCCATACTTTTGTATGGATTAATGAGGAGTGAATGTCTTTAACGTATATAATTATTGGTTATTTTTTTGTCTTATAAGATGCATTCTATAATTTTGTTCATCTCATAATCATCTAAGATTGTCATCTTTACCTTGACTCCTTATATGATGCTCTTTTCCCATTATTTGCAATATTTTTATAGATTATTATATGAGTTGAATATAATGTATGTGTTTCAAATTTGATCTAGATGGGTTGTGTTTCATGGAATTATAATATATATGACATAGAAATCTTAGAATATAGGAGCTATTTTGAGGACCCTTTTGAGAATGGGTTGGTTGAATGATTATGTGTCTTTAGGAAGTATCTATACCTTATTAGAGTTTTTCACATCTATTTCAATGGAGTGACTTGATATTGATTATTTTATACCATGTTGGGTAGGTGAGTACCTAACATAGTCCATGATTACGTAAACGAGGTCTCATAACATTCTCAATCATTTTAGATTGAGCATACTTGGTGATGGTAAGTCATTTTTATTGATAACCAAAGTCATTAGGGACCACTTGTGTTTTTTTTAGTGGGTGTTGTCCAAACATGTGATAGTTATCAAATAATCAAGTGTGAACTTATTATATGAAGGTTTTTTCCTTGGTGATGTCAATTATAAGGTAGTTGATATTAGAAGACCCCTCAAGGATTGACACCACCCTTGAGTGGTCACCATCCTTCTCATAGTAGAAGAGTGTTATGTGTTTTGATGGTTACTTTATATGTGTTAGAATTTTGTTCATGGATTGATATTCCATATGTTCCCCATGGCATTTAGAAAGAATATTTGCTTTTCTATCACTTACCTAGCGTAGATATGAGTTTATACTCTCTCACCATCAAGTGACATCATTATAATTCCATTGATTAGATTATATATTATATGATGTTAACTTTTATTTTCCATTAGAATCATGTATATCTAGTGTTAATTAGATTACATTCCTCAACCTTCACATAATCGTGTCTTTTGCTTTATGTTGGCTAGATAAGTTATACAAAAGGATTGACTTTATTTCTCCATATTATTTACCCTTTTTCACTATTTTGGGAAATGTGTTGATATTTGATTACAATTTGGTAAGTTTTGGTGGTTTAGGTAGCTTGGATTTGAGATGTATTATTCATATCATGCAAGGGTATTGAAGCTTTATGTTTTTATTTTTGGATACATTAGCTCCATACTGCTTACTTGTGGCCTTCTAGAGCCACACTATTCAATATTATTGTATTCTAAATTGTGAAATTTTACCACATGATGTGGTGTAGTACCTTGAAATTAGTTTAGTTGTTAATTATGATTATTAAGTTTATAAATCATCTCCTTATGGTCTTCGTTGTTATCAATTTTAAGGTTGTTTCACCATTTATTATTTTCAACATTTATTAAATGTTGGAGCTCCTAATTTATTTATTATCATCATTTTTAGATTATATTGGGTTGTATATCCATTTTAACCTATAATTATTTTATATATATTATATTGTGTTTTTTAACATTTATTTATGTTCTTTTATGGATTAAACTGGGCTACTTAGTTGATTTAATTTTACTCCTTTCTTAGATTTGTAAATTATCAACTTGTTTAAATGTGTTGTTTTTACGAGTTAGTTTTTGTACCTTTCACCTTGAGTGAGTGTGGTGGTAAGAAAGTAGCATCTTTTTAGTTTTAGTGGATGAGATAAGTATATGATTTGTTTCATAACTTATTGAGCAAGTTGGGAGGAATTATGTCACTTGTTCCTTCTAAAAGAGGTTGTAAATATGGTGTGAGCCTTACCATTAGTTGTTATGTTAAATATTATAGATACTTCATTTTAATAAAATACATGTCTAAATTGAAATCAAGATCCAATTTTTGTAATCACATGCTAATTTAACCATAAATCATCATTAGACCTAATTTGCCCCAACCCAAAATCACAACACATCCTTGATTGGAGAAATGCATCATATTGCATAAAAAATCTTACCAAGTGCATCCCTAATAAATTAAATCCTTTTCAAGTATATTCATAATATAATTAAGTAAATATTTTATTGATAAATAGGAATAGTGCAAAAATATACCATTCTATTAATCATTTAGTAATCACACTTAATCAAGTCTAATCATTCATCTAATATGAAAATCCATAGATTTGGAATTGTCCCAATTTCCTAAAATCAAAATTGTATTATTTAATCATATAGGTGATGTCACTAAAGATGTCCATCGGAAAGAGGAGTGCAAGTAAACTCTTACACCTTTTTTACACACTCTTCATAGTACACCTCTCTTACGTACTCTAAGAGGACCAATGGTCGAACTTTTCTTCCAACATGTCTTCCATACTCTGAAGGGCCTTAAATGGAAAATATTACACACTCCATGTGTGTGATCATGAGTTTGAGGTGTCATCCTCCATAATTGATCTTGATCTCAGATCAATGGTTCATGAACATCAAAAAAGTCTACAAATAAAAGGGCCTTTGTCCATTATATAAAAAATTCTTCATGCAAAATTACTTTTCTAAATTATATAAGGAGCTTCAACCAAAATCTCAAGCCAAATTGAAGCCAAGCCAAAAATCAAGTGTAGATAAGGAGAGGTGCTTCTTACACACATAATAAATAATTATTAAAGACTCCATAACCTAAAATACAAGATCAACATCTTAAGACTAGTTCTCAAAAAAAATTCTAAGGAGATATAAACATTTGTTTTTATCTTATAATGTGAATTTATTGATTTTTTTCCACATAATTAAACCTAGGGATTAGGCTTGAGTTGTTATTTATTCAAGTTTTTTTAATTTAATCCACTAATAGATTGGATAACCTCTCTTGGATTTTTAATCTACATAATGGAATGACCAGTGAGACCTATAAGATTTGATGTACTCCATAGGTTATTTTAGGCCATTGACATTATTCTAATTACCATAATTTACCTAGTAATTAGTGTAATTCACCTCTTTTTGCTCAAAAAGTCATTTATTTCTACTTCAGGTGAAATTGGTGAATTTGACCTGTTAAACAATGAATTCATCCAAAAGAAAATGAATTTGACCTACTAATCATCAAATTATCACTTTTAAACTTTCTATTATATTCTATGTGTAGGTTATAAAATCAACAAAATTACTCTGGTATCAATGAAATTACTCGAGTTGGTGAATTTGACTTTCTAATCAATGAATTAGCTCTTTTATAATTTTTGTTCTATTTTATTTTTAGAGAGTTGTAAAAATTACTATAAAATAAATTAAATGTCTCTACAATAAATGAATTTGACATGTTAATTAGTTTACTTGCTCTTTTATATTTTCTATCTATTTTATTTTGTAGGTTTTAGAATCGACAAAATTACTCTAGAATAAATGATATGGTTTTTTAATAAATGAATTTAACTTGATAATTGGTGAATTTATCCCTTTTTATTTTCTATTATATTCTAATTTTAAAACAATGAAATTGATTTGTAATAAAAAAAATCACCTTGTAAATAGTGAAATCACTCTATAATCATCAAAATTGACTCGTGTATCAATAAAATTGCTTTCTAACAAAAACTTGAGACTTTAAAATGCTAGTTTTATTTCTCATCTTAAAATTATAACCATTTTTTTATAAGACATTGAATTAAAATTGGGTTTTTAATTATAATAAAAGAAGATTTATTTTCTACACATATTGATTTGGGTTCAAAATGAACTCACATTTACATTTGGGTTATAAGGAAAAATTATTTAGTTTCCAAAGTTCTTTCATTTTGTATAAGTTTTTGATTATTAATTGAGTGTCTTTTGGGGTTATTTTTCACATATGCTCTCCCATTTTTTAGTGACTTATAATTTCAAAGTTTCTATTTGCCTTATACCCTTATTTTTATTTTGGCCATACAGGGTGGAGTTTATCATCTTCTTGCAAGTCCCAGGGGTGCATTGACTAGGAAGTCATATCCTAGCATTGTATCTACCCCATTATATAACAAGGTGTACAAATTAAGGCTACACTAGTAGTATCTTAGTTGGAATGTCCCTAAGATCTTGGCTCAAATAGTAGCACTTCACTAAGACCATTACAACTAAAGTTAAAGGGACTAGACCCTTTGAAGAATGGCTCATGTAACCTCAACATCTAATTGATGGATATTTTTATTCCCATATAATACAAGGTATATCGATACCATCTATAAACCCAAGTAAAAATTTTCAGACCTCCTTCTATCATGGAACATCTATTGATGTAGGGTACAAAGGTAATAGCCCCCAAAGATAGCCTTGCTCATAAAAAACTTTTGAGAGAAGGGTGGGGATTAAATACCATCGATAATTGTAATAATTTATTTAACATATATTAAGTTTGATAATCCTCTCTCATTGTAATTATATTTAAGGTTTAAATAGATGTGATCCAAACCCATGTTAATTATTAGAATTACCTTGTAATTTTTTTATGTTGTTGCTTGATTATTTTGTCAAAACTTTATTCATATTTTAAAACAAACCAAAAAAACCAAGTCTAAATCCAAACCATTTTATAAACACACAAAAACATTATACTTTGCCAAAATTTTGGGTCAAACAAAAGTAAGATGTCAAACTTGGTCTAAAAACCTATCTTTCTTATCTAAAAAATGTCGTTAGGCTACCCAAGTGAAAATCAAGGCCTAGTCTTAAACCAATTTTTAAATTTTAAATTTTAAATTATTTTATGGATTATATATAACCTCAATATTATACACTATTAAAACTTAGACCTTTATTATTCGTCTTAGTTCTGGACCTTTTCTTGCTTCCATAAGTCTCATATCTATTCTATCATATTCACCTTCACCTATCTCTTAGTCTGACCAATTTTATGTTGATGAATCAGGGATTTTATCTTTCCCATAATTATTAAAATGTACTTATCTTCCATCTCAACAAGTTTTGAACCTGTACCTACTTTCTTGCTCCCTAGAAACTATCATCTAGATAATAACTAACATCAATGTTAGTGTGCTAACCCAATACAAGTGTCTTGTGCCATAAAGTCATCTATTTTACAAATGAAATGTATCATAATGGTCAAAATAATTAATTTAATGAGAGATAATTATATAAATGGATTGATATAAATATAATTTTAGATCCTCATTCATTCCTCACCTAGTAATGTGGGAATAACACCTAGTATTCCTAACAAAGAGAATCAATCAACTCTAGGCTACATAATCTATCAATGCATGTAAGAGACTTATCCATAATATAAGATATGTGTCTCTAAAGAAAGTGTTAAACCCTAAAATTTCTCCTCAAGTATAATGATAGATAAGTAGATATGCAATAGCTCTTACTTTTTCTTCTCTTCTCTAAATAATGGTGAAATGATCGTGTATATATAAGCATATATAACCCTAAGCCCTTCCAAAAGTATTAGCTAATAGAGTCAATCAAGTTTACCTAGTACTAATGTTGAAAAAAATTCACTAAGTCATGGGCTAGGTAGGCCAAGATTTGACCTAAACCCTAAATGAATTTTACCAATAAGAGTACAAGGTTAACCTAGTCAACCTAGTACTATAAATATTCAAAAGAGGTTTTAGGTTAGGAAAAGGGGATGAAAGGTGGGAAAATATTGTAGGAGTATACAAGAGAGAATAAAAAGCTTAGGGAAATGGTTTTTAGGATAAAATTATATAGATAACAAGTGTCAAAAGGGACAATAATCCTACGAAGCACCAATGGTCTACCCACCTCTTTCTCGGTGCTTCCCTTAAGGCACACACTTAGAGAAATTGAGTCTTGATGGGTTTATACAAGATAGTCTCATTAATTTATAAAAGTTTGAAAATATTATGTGTATACATATTCCCCACTCGAATCTCATCACAGGTCATGTAAGTGCGACACAAGATGGTGTTTTAGGAATAAAACATGATGACATATAATGCTAGTGCTATGTAAAATGAATTAAGGATAAAATCAAATAAATGAAAGGATAAAATTTAAAAACACATACCTTTTTACTAAAAGGGGTAGAAATTTTATTGATACCGAAACAAGAAACAAAGAAAATTATAGACCTTTATCATGATCAATAAGTTGAAACAAATTCTGAGATAAATTTAGGGGGATCATCATGTGATCAAAAATGCTCTAGGGTGGTCCATGCTCAGATGTCCACTTGGCCAAACAATCAGCCACACCATTCCACTCCTGTGGAATATGCACAAAAGACACAAAATCAAAGGAGGCACTTAGCTGAAGGATCTAGTGAGCAACCGCAACCAAGTGCCAATCCACAGTAGCAAAACTCTAATTATTCAAAAGGTTGACAATCACTTGTGAGTCTGACTCACAAAGAATCTTATTCCAACCATGCTGACAGGACTATTACACCACCTCCAAGATTGCCATAGCTTCCATGAGGTTATTGGTGTAGTGACCTTTACATATGGAGCAATAAAAGTGAATATTCCCCATGCTATCACATCCAACACCCCCAATCTTAGAATCTCCAAGATTGCCATGTGATGAGCTGTCAGTATTTAATTTAAGAACACCACTTGCAGGAGGAGTCCACTGACCCTGTCGATTGATCGAATGCACCTGCTATCAGGTTCTCTTTGCTAGGTGTGTGTGGGGAGCAAAGGAGATATCGCTTGGAGAAGTAGAGGAGAACTGCAAGTAGACAGCAGCATCTTCCAAGTCTAAACCATCAACAATCTCACATTTTGATCAAAGAGTTTCTTGGAGTGAATTAAGAATTTTCACCCACACGTGTTTGAGCTCCAGGTGGGCAGCCTGAAAAATCCTCCTGTTCCGCTCCACCCAAATGTGCCACAAAATGAAATAGGGCCCAATGGACCAAGCTATCTTAATAAAAGGTGATTTTGAGGGAGGTTGACCTAGGTGATCCCAAAAATATGACAGTGAAGAAGTATGCTAGCAAGAACAGCCCCATACACTCCACCAGAGATGCCAAATCTGCTTGGTGAAGGAACATTGAAAGAACAGGTGAGAAACTATCTCATTGCTGCTATGGCATAACACACATATTGATGGCCCTTGAAAACCTCATTTACAGATGTTGTCCCAGGTGAGACATCTATTGTAGATCAGATCCCAAAGAAAAAAATTGCATTTAGGCCAGGAGAAATGATTCCATACATTCTTCCACCAAAGGACTTCCACTTCACCAAAAAAATGCTTAGTCAGGGAAAGGTACCCTAAAGACATAGAATATTTCCTAGATGGCTCACCTCCCCAGGCCAAAACATCCTGATCTTGTAAAAATCTACATCTCCTAGATGCAAGAATCTGGGATAACTCCATTCGATCCTCCAAAATTCCCCTCGGTGGCCAATCTGAGGAGTTCTTCCATCAGTAACCAACATTCATGCCTAGATTAAAGGCCTCCTTATATTGGGCCACTGTGTTCCACCCAGCAGAGTGGAAGGAGTCACATAAAGCCTGCAAGTGTGGGTGAGAGGATAAAATAGGAGGTGCCCCATCCCAAGAATCACTCCAAAAGAGGGCCACATTACCACTATTATAGATCCAAAAGAGGCTGCATTTCACCAGTTGGGCTCCCAGCTTGAGGGTATTCCACACCATAGATCCTCTCCCCTCCACAAGAAGCCTGGGAATATTAGGGGGGTCAGCTCTAAGAAAGTATTTGAAGTACATGATATGGACCCATAGGTGCAAAGGGCTAGAGCACCATCGCCAATATAGTTTGGCAGCGAGAGCTTGGCTACACAAAATTGTCAAGTGTAGGCCAAGGCCACCCTCTTTTTTAGGCCTACAAACTATGTCCTAATTAATGAGGCTCCATTTGGTATTCTACAAGTTCCCACTCTAGAGAAATTGGTGAGCAAGAGCATCAAATACCTTGAGGAAGTAGACCGAGGTAGCCTGAACCATACTCTGATATATTGGAAGAGATTGAATCACCGATTGTAGGAGTATCACCCTTCCAGCAGTAGAGATCCATCTATGAGTCCAATGAGTAACTTTTTGTCTAAGTTTGTCTAGAATTTTTTGCCAGAAAAGCTTGGGCTGCCATCTTACCACAATAGGGATCCCCAAATAATTCAGAGGAAGAGACTGAGTCTAAAACCTCAAGATATTAGCAATCCTTCATTGAATGGGCTCAGGAGTGTTGAAGAAGAAAATAGAGGACTTGTGATCATTATTTTTTTCCCAGAAGCAGCCAAATAAGTGTCTATGATATACTGAAAGGCTTCAGCTTCACAAATTCAAGCTTTCCCTACCAAGGCCGTATCATCAACAAAGTGGAGATGTGTTAAAGTGGGTAATCCATTCCCCCATTGCCATCCATGTAGCATGTTCTAAGCTCCCTGACACTTTATAAGTCATCCCAGTCCCTCAGCTAAGATGATAAATAGGTAAGGAGAAAGTGGATCCCCTTGGTTTAGCCCTATAGAGGCTCCAAAAAGCTCTGTGGGTTCACCATTAATAAGGACCGAGGAGGGTGTTGTAACACAACTTAGCATCCATTAAACCCAAGCTTGATTGAAACCAAATGCCAAAAGGACTTTATGCAGGAATCCCTAGTTGGCTCTATCATATGTTAAAGCCATATCTAGCTTAATGACCATGGCACATTCCTAGGAGATGCTCATAGAATGAATAGATTTGAAAGCAATCACCACCCCATCTAGAATTTGTTTGCCAGCAACAAAACCCCCTTTTTCCTCAGAGATAATCATGGGGAGGTAGCCTTTAAGCCTCTCTACAAGAAGCTTAGTAATGATCTTGTAGGCCACATTACATAGTGCAATGGGTCTAAAGAAGTCCAGCTGGTTGGCCTGCTCCTTCTTCAAGATTAGGACTAAGAAGGTAGCATTCAATGCCCAAAGCATTTCTTTGCTAGAGTGAGATTCTTGTACCACGTCTAGAAGATCCTACTTGATAATATCCCAGAAATCTTGAAAGAACTCAGCTAGAAACCCATTAGGCCTCAGGGCTTTGCCTTTCCATAGACTAAAAACAACCCCCTCTAGTTCTGCCATGCCAATTGGATGAAGAAGAGAATCATTCATTTTTCCTATCACCACTGATGGAATATAGGATAACACTATGTTTTCAGCAAGTTCATCATGAAGTAAGTCTTCTAAAAAAAGGGCCAAATAAAATCGAATAGCCTCCCTAGATATAGCATGAGAGGAGGTCAGTCGTGTCCCTTCTAAAGTTTCCATAGATGTGATGACATTCATATTGCACCGAGCTTGAATGGATTTGTGGAAGAAAGTAGTATTCTTGTCCCCCTCCTAGAGCTAGTCTATATGGGCCTTCTGTTTCCAAAAAAATTCTTTTCAGAGTTCCCACTCGGCTAAAGCAATAGACGCTTGGGACTCAGCAATGCAGAGATCTTCTATCAAGCCATGGTCCTAAATCTACTAGGTAATAGCATCTAAGTGGTCTTGAGCACTCTTCTTCCTAGACTGAAGATTTCAAAAACAATTCTTGTTCTAGTACTTTAACTTCCTTTTAACATACTAAAGTTTTTTAGTGAAGGAGAAGATAGCCGTACCATAAGCCAGGCCCCCTGTCTCCACCAACTAGTCATAAGGTCTTAAAGGGAAGAGTCACGAAGCCACATCAGCTGAAACTTAAAAGGGGGTCTCTTGGGACTAGTAATGTGACTGATAGAAAGCTTAATAGGCCCATGATCTGAACCTTTCTAGTCAAGAATTTCTGATAGAAGAGAGATAGAGCTAGACTACCAAAAGTAGGATACTAGGAACCTATCTAGGCACTCAGAGATGGCTGCATCACCTATCCTTATGTTGTTCAAAGTAAAGATTCTATTAAGAGGTTTAACATCAGAGATGCGTAATAGATCTATATTTTGTCGAAGGAGGTTAGAAGAGGAGCCTAGCTAAGTTGAACCATCTCTCTTCTCCTCTAGACTAAGAACAACATTAAAATCTCCCATCATAATCCAAGGCAAGAAAGGATGACAACTTATGACATACCTGATATGTTCCCATAGCTTGAGCTGGCTAGGGGGATCGATAGGAGCATAAACCGCAATAACAAAGATCATCTCTCCAGTTTCAAGAGATGAAGCAATCATCATGAGAGCCAATATACATGACATATAATGAAGTGGCATGATCTTCCTAGGGTCCCAGCACATGGCCAGACCTCCAGAGCTCCCCAAGGCACCCACACACTAACATTGGCCAAGAAACCAGATATTATGGACACAAGTAAACAAGGAGTCCATAAATAGTTTGGTCTCCTAGATACAGAGAATATCTGGAGAATGGTTGATCACCAACTTTTGTATAGATTTTTATCTGGGGGTGATATTCAACCCCCTCACATTCCATGATAGAATAATCATTGGGTGGAATGGGGAAAATGTTCATCCAAGGTCTTTACAACCCCTAATTCTACCAATAAATCACCTGTGATTTTGATTTTGTCTTGGTCCTTCTTGCACCCAGCTCTGGAGGGAGTAGAAAAGGAGACTTTCTTAAATAGCCTTTACATCAATCCCAAAGTAAGAAGTGTCCCTTTTTCTTAACTAGAGGCACCTACATATTTAACTAGATCTACCCAGTGAACATCCTTGTCATGTAAAGTCAGTGAAACCACAAGGGTACCTGATTCTAGGTTGAGAGGAGTCTCTTAGTATTGCTGGACCACAATGTCTTGAGAGTCATTCAGAAAGGGTCACTTCTCTTCTAATTCCAAAACCCCCCTGATCTATTGTTAGAATACCATCTTAAATTACCATACTATCAAGTGCCTCAAATCAGTTAAATCTATACTCTAATTACCAGTCAAGATGCATGCACTTCTAACAATGCCCCTTCTCATGCCATCAGACTAGGGTAAAGCCATCCCTATCTAAAGCTATATAGTCTAAGGGGTCATATCCTACACTTGACATGGTTGAATGAGCTTTCCCTTTGGCTGCCCTATCATACTGGCTGTATACAGTTCTAGTCTATGCCAACTGGCTGTTCCTCTTACTATCTCTGTCTACCTGTGGACCAGCAGGCTCATCAGGTGCACCAGAGCCTCCGAAAGCCTGAGGGCATTAGCAGTGTAGATGCCCATACACATGACATATTTTGCACCAAAAATGGATAGATTTTTAGTGTATTTGTTGAATCCTTGAAGAAGAGCCTAGATAAATCTCCATAGAATCTAGAAAAGGGTTATTTAAATCAATGTCAACACAATTACGGGCATAAGAAATAACCTTTTTGTCTAATGATTGATGTGCTATCGTAGTTGGAGTTCCAAGCATGGTAGCCATCTGGCACAAGATATCCTCTCACCAAAATTCCAAAGGGAGTCACGGGAGGTGGACCCAGATGGGGACACAGGAAGGAAGATCCTCTACAAAATTAAACCCTGCATGCCAGGGTTTGATGAAGAGACCAATACGGTCATAAAAGTATGGCCCTCCCTCAAATATCCTATTCCGATCTAAGATAGATGAGAAATTCACCATAAAATAGCTATTACCAGCCACCATAATGTCAAAATATCCCTCTACCTGCCATGACCTACAGATCTAGGCTTCCAATGCTGACAGAGAAATTTGAATGCCTAGAAATTTGCAAATTAGTACATGGGAAGCCAGATATTCAACATCATCCTTAACTACCTCTAGAGGGATAACCAACACAGGCTAGTCTAGACTTTACGGAAAACATCCATTGACCTTATTAATCTTGGCATGCTCGCTCACATAAATGCCTCCCCCTCACGCTAGCTCACCCCAAGCAATGAACCGATCCCTCTCGCGACTTCGGCCAGGCAGGCACTCTTGGATCCACCACTCGCAGCCACCATTCTCCCTTCCCACTCCTTAAAAACACATACCTTTACTTACCTTAGTTTTTTAAATAAATAAGAGGACTATAAGAGAATTGAATATGTTGAATGTGAGGAATATTAGGCAAACCTGTAGAGATTAGTGCAAAAAAAAGTGAAAAATAAATTTTTTTTATAATATAGTCATATAGTAGTGTAAAATATTCTCTACAATTTCATGATTATATAACTTTTTATGGTTCAAAAAATTAAGTAAAAATAAAGATATGATCAAAATAAGGAATTTGGCTATAAATATTTGAAAGGTAAATTATTGTGAATAGTAACTTTAAATAGGGTGAAAAGAAAGTCATTGGTATTGTTTGACTTATTTGGGGAGAAAAATAGAGATATAAGAGACTAAAAAAATCTAAAAGGTCAAGATGGTAAGGAGATGACATGTAGACAACTGAGAATTTCAAAATTGTTTTGAGTATTTTATTGGAAATTAAGTGCTTTATATAAATTTTTAGTTTAAACTAATTATAGAAACTAAAATGAACCCTAATAATTTGATAATGGTACTTGAGGCCAAATGGGGAAATGGGTTGAAAGGAATTGAAGTAATAAATTCTAAAAGCATTTATTATAAGCAGGTCAAACAGTCAATAGTTTGAACCAATTAGGTCAACCCAATCGACCTAGTAGGTTAAGAATCAACATTTCACACTACTAACTTAGTAGGTATGGGTTGACTTAGTTTATTTAGGTAATGTGATGACTTAATAACCTTGTGTTGACTTAGTTGAATAATTCATTCTACCTACTTATTATTAAGGGGGAAATGAAAGGGTCGACTTAGTTTGTTAAGTCCATAGGGTCGACCTGATATTATTTAATTAACTTAATATGTGACTAAGTGGCTTGCATAGTCCTAAAATGAAAAAAATAGCCAAAATAGTATGTGTAAGGCCCATTTTGACCAAGTAAGTATAAAAATCGCTGAATAGGCTAAGAATGGTGATCATGGGGATACTAGATGGGCAAAAAGAGGGATAAGCATTATCCTGATGGGAAATGCACTCAAATAGTATATATATAAGGCTAAGAGTGAGCCTTTTTGATATTTATATATTTCATATTATGGAATTTTGGAAGGTGGTGATAAGACTTCTAACAACATGAGTGATGTCTCATAAGTTAGATGGTAAGGTACCACTATATATGATAACATTATGCCAATCTATTTTAGAGGAGGCACTCTATGACCTAGGTTTTGTCATCTAGATTCAACTCATGTATAATATTTATGGGATGATATCTATAGGGTAGAATACCATGGGTTGAATTATATTATTTAGTGCCTAGATATATGAGATATTCTTGATATACTGACAATCTAGGTTACCCTATGTGGTCAATGATTGATTACCTTGGGTATAGATATAGAGGTAGGATTAGGTAATTCAATTTATTTCCCAAATTACAATGCTATAAATGGTAACAAAATAAGATATCATATGATATCCATATGCATACATAATTATAGTTTGGCTAAATTGGAAGATTGTGGCACTAGAGTTGGTATGATCATAGATCATAGGTCACTACATGTGGTGGGTAGAATTGCATATAGTGGTGCACTTAAAAATATAGTTTGGACTCCATAACTTGATTGATATTATAGAGATGAACACATTTTAGGTTTAAAATGTGAGATATTCAAGGGTGAGAAGAGGAGAGGGACCACCAGTCACGAGACTAGAGATTAGACTGTGCCATGAGAGACTATGGATAGGTCAAGCATTATAGCTAGTTGCTAGGGAGTAGATGGATGTAGATGAAATAGTGCCATAATTACCACATCTATAAAAAAAATAGGAGGATCAATGACCACCTTATTTTCACCATCAACTAAGATGATAATGGTGAGAGAGATCATAAAGGGTGGTCATCTAATATGATCTATCAATTTATCTAGGGCAGATCTGGTCTATAGATGCACCACTGAGGAGATGTTTTAGATGGGCATGGGTGGTGACCCTAAGATTTGCATTGGTTGGTAGGTGTCCCAAAGATTTAGTACTTATAGGATTATCCAATGTATATACTATGCTTGATGGTCAATAAGATAAGGAGATGGTGTTAAGTGACATCTAGATATGTAAAAAATTGTTGAAATGTCCTTAAGTTTTGAAAATAAAATACTAGTTATATAAGATTTGATTGATAAATATATTTTGAGATATATTTGTGATTTAACATACATATATTTTTATCTTTTATATATCTTGTGGAGGATAAGGATACCAGATGGGGATTCTTAGTGAGGGGAGTACTCCATGATATCTTAAATGGGGCACTGCCACCATATGACCTGACCAAATTAGATGATCCTATGGTACCATCTACCCTATTTTAGGAAATCTAGTTCAAAATATTAGGAGAATATATGAGGTAATTAAAGGCATGAGTAAATTAGATACATCCACCATCAAGGGTGGGAGTGGGAGAGGCACAAGCCTAGCAGGCCTTGGCTTAGGAGAGAGCCACATATTTAGCTTTTGTGATATAACTAGGATAGGTACATACCCAGGTGGACAACATATAGGATAGGTGATAGGATTGAGATCTTATACATTCTTTTTATAATGTACTATTCAGAGGGGACTATCCAAGGAATTTATTTTTAGCATGGCTAGGCTATGAGATAGACATGATAGAGCCCAACCTTAGAGATAGAGTGATGTATTTTTGTACTTTGTATCAAAAACACATTATATATATATATATATATATATATATATATGTTGGGAATATGAAACCCCAGAAGCACACAATTGATTACCAAATACAAGCAACTTAATATGCGAAAATAACCAGAATCAACAAGTAACTAGAATCCAGAAATAACACAAGATATGAGAGACAATACACAACTTGTATTAAAACTCTTGCAGAAAAGAATACAATAAAGAAGATGCCACTTCTTCTCCACCACCTCTTCAGAGGCTTCCCACACCTCAAGTGAATAGTACTTCTCTCCTCAAAGCTCTCTCTCTTAGGTCCCAACACCCAACTCAAACACTGAGTTGGTGTTCACCTTATACATGTGCTCCACGCACTCCACAAGTGCTCCACGCACTCCACAAGTACACAAACGTACTCCAAGTAGATCTCCCCTGAACCTGTAACAACCTGCACCTCAATAGACCTTACTTATGGAAGGAACTTCCTTGCCTTCCTCTCTTGCTCTATCTGAGTATACACTGTACTCCAAGTAGATCCTGCCTGATTCTGCTCCCTGTTGTGTTGTTGTCCTATCTAATCTTGCACACCTGCAAATCAACCTGGTTCTGCACACCTGTGAACCTTGACCTTGCACACACATACATCTGCATATCAATGATCTTACTTACCATGTAGATCTCCTATAGAATCCATGCTCCCCTGATGACCAAGATCATACACTCCTGAAGAACCCTACTGACTATCCAAAACCAGCACACACCTTGGTACTGTGGCACTAGGAAGAACACACCATTGCTCTACCTCACACACAGAAGGAGCTTATAATAATGATCTCTTACTCCCTAGCACAAGTTTACAATACAACCATGAGTCTATTATATAGATCTCATCCAAACAATAATTAGACACCTAATACAATAATTAGATCCGCAGCTCTCAGTCTAAAATTAGATCTTGACATGCAAACACTTGGTTCATCAACCAACTGCCCGTAATATACTCACAGTCAAACCACATAGGTGACTGACGTCGGTCCCTGTCTGCCTGGGGGTCACCGATGTCAGTCGATCTCTGACTGATGTTGGTTGCTCTCCTACCTTATCCTGCCGATGTTAGTTGGCCTGACTGACGCCGGTGTCTGTGACACTCCAACAACTCCTCCAATGGCCTCCTCCATGTCTACATCAGTGAAGCTTTTAGCTCAACAACCTAACAATCTCCCACTTGGAGATAAACAGCTACACTGTACCTGTATCTATACCTTGTCTAATCTATTTCCTGGCTTGTATCCCTCTTCAAGCTCAATCCTAGAGACCACCCACCACACAACCTATGGTGTACCTCCTGTCATCCGAGTACCCTGCCGCATTAAAACCTACAAACCTATGTAGTGAAGTCTTGACCCTGAATAGCATGAATCCCTACTGCTGGTCCCTCTAAAATACCTGAGAACTCACTTCTCTGAATTGGCTCCTAACTCTCTAACAGCTCCCAATGCTTGGAAAAACTCAGGTCTATCCTAGACCTCATGTGATTTCGAACACTAAAATGTCCAGCCTTTGGTGTGATCTGATTTTGCATCCTGCATCTCGCCAACACCTGATTCACATCAGCTCCCACTCGAGACAAAATCAATCTGTGATCTCCCATGTCTCCCATGCCAAATAATTTTGCTACTCTAAATTCTTCATAGAAAACCACTGAACTAATCTTACCCTTAGCTCAGTAAAACCCTGTATGTATAATCCTACTAGCAAACATACCATCCACATATAGTAACAGAATGATGTCATGACTCATCATCCACCTGGTAAGACAAACCACAGTAGTTACCTGACATTGACTGAAGCCGTGCTTCGTCCTCCACCTGTTAAAACCTGTACCACTATCTTACAGCTCCTCAAGACCATATACCTTGGCCTTCCATCTCACATGTCTGTTCTCTCTATTCTTCAACTAAGGAATCCATTCGTCTTGGAGTGCTAACATACTGGCTAACAACCCTACCAAATCTCCTGTCTAGTTCTACAATCTCTCCATGCCACGCTCCCACTGTTTCCTGGATCCTTCCTGCTCTGCAGTCAACAACTAGTATAAAGAAGAGGAACAATGAATTTGAGGCTTACTTACGTCTTCAGTCCTCCGTATGGGTGTTTGAGACTCCTTAATAGTTGTCCACCCAAAATCTGTTACAGTGACTGATCTCGGCCACCACACAGTCTACATCCAACTGACATCAGTTCCTGCGCCTATCCTGACTACCAACCCTGCCAACGTCAGTGTCCTCCTTCTACCGACGTCGGTCCTCGTGACTAACATCGGTCTTACCTCCTATCGACGTCAATTTTTCTACCAATGCTGGTACCTGTGTTTTTTGTAAGTGATGACTTTTTACCCACGAGCTCCTTTGAATCAATCCCCATGTCCAAACTACCCTGCTCAGAAGTATCCAACCCCATCCACTAGTCTCTGTCTGCCATCTCCTCTAAGAACACCAAGGCTTTCTAGTTCTTAAGCCTATCAAATATATCTATCTTCCGCTTAAGAACATGCATCTCCTTCCTACTCATGTGACCAAGCCTACGAAGCCACGTCTCCGTAACAAAAGAAGAATCAGTAATATAAACAAGTAGATAAAGAGTACCTATTTTCTTACCACCAGCTAATTCAAGTGCATCTACTGTGAGAGTTCTCATTCATCTCTCATCACCCAACCTTTCTGAATAAATTAGCCACATCTCCAAACCTGGGACCTGCATGACCTCCTTCAACACCCATGTGTTGGCCGCCTGCAATTTCAGCTTCACTTCCCCTTTGCCAATTCTTTGGCAAGGCTCACCAGCTCCTCTCCCTGGGGTTGCATGGAAAGAGGCAACCGAATCTGTTATCCAAGATTCTAATTTATCCAAGAAACCTCCCAGAGCATCTTGTGCCACATCCCCTGCAACATCTGCTTCTTCAGTTCCTTCTTGTTGATCTTCCACAAACCAACAATCTTCTTTTACCTGCTCTTTCTTTCCATAGGACCGTAAGTGACCATCTATGCTTTTTAACTCCTCCATTCTTAGCTTACTTCTCCTCAAAGCTCTCTCCCTTAGGTCCCAACACCCAACTCAAACACTGAGTTGGTGTTCACCTTATACCCGTGCTCCACGTACACCACAAGTGCTCCACGCACTCTACAAGTACTCAAACGTAATCCAAGTAGATCTCCCCTGAACCTGCAACAACCTGCACCTCAATAGACCTTACTTATGGAAGGAACTTCCTTGCCTTCCTCTCTTGCTCTATCTGAGTACACACCTGTACTCCAAGTAGATCCTCCCTGATTTTGCTCCCTGTTGTGTTGCTATCCTATCTGATCTTGCACACCTGCAAATCAACCTAGTTCTGTACGCCTGTGAACCTTGACCTTGCACACACATACATCTGCATATCAATGATCTTACTTACCATGCAAATCTCCTATAGAAGCCATGCTCACCTGATGACCAAGATCATACATACATGAAGAATCCTACTGACTCTCCAATCCAGCACCCACACTTGGTACTGTGGCACTAGGAGGAACACACCATTGCTCTCTTCTCACACACAGAAGGAGCTTATAATATTGCTCTTTTACTCTCTAGCACAAGTTTACAATACAATCCATGAGTCTATTATATAGATCTCATCCAAACAATAATTAGACACCTAATACAATAATTAGATCCGCAGCTCTCAGTATATAATTAGCTCTCATCATGCAAACACTTGGTTCGTCAACTAACTGCCCGTAATATACTCGCAGTCGAACCACACAGGTGACCGACGTCGGTCCCTATCTGCCAGGGGTTCACCAACGCTGGCAGATCTCTGATCGACGTCGGTTGCTCTCCTACCTTATCCTATCGATGTCGGTTGGCCTGACCGATGCTGGTGTCTGTGACACTCCAGCGACTCCTCCAATGGCCTTCTCCATCTATTTCACATTGGGAAATGTGTTATAAAAAGAAATGACTAAATATAAAAATTCAAAGAATGGTAAACAAGAGGGGAAAAAATTGTTTTTAAAACCATGAAAGAGCTTTTGGCACAAAATTAAAACAATTAAATTCACACTAAATCACATTAGGAAGTATGAAAATAATGTAATAAGATGGAAAGAAATAAAATAAAAATTGTAGAAAAACAAATTAATTAAGTCAATCCATCATACTAAATTATGTTGGGAAGTATAAAAGAGAAACCAAATTAGCAAAAATGGTCTTAAATTAATAACACTAATTCAAGTTGGGAAGTATGAAAAACTTAAGAAAATGGTTGGATTCTTACATGAAATCATAAAATAATAAAATAAAAGTGAAATATAATTAATTAATCATGAAACATACTTAATAAAGATGAATAACATGCCAATTATGTGTAACTCATAATCAATCACATCTTATCTCATATTTGATACATGTAATTTTATTGTGACTTAAATATTGGAAAATTTTGTGAGGAAGGATAGGTCCTATCCCTGGTCTTACACTAAAACTCACAAAGCGAACACCAATTAGGTGGAAATAATGTGAAAATTTGGTAAAAATGGAATGTTTGTAGTGGTAAGTTGAAAATTTGGTAATTTGTGAGGAAGGCTAGGTCTTATCCATGGTATTACAATATAAATGACAAATGGAATCCCTAGGAGAGTGATCAATGAACAAAATAATATTTCTCAAGGGCAAATATGAATATTTTAGGGAGTGAAAAAGAGAATGTAAAAATCATAACTTACAAATCTTATGAGAAGACCTTAGGAGATATGAGGCATACGAAAGACATAGAAGACACTAAGTGACCAGTGACCATGAATGTACAAAGGATACTTATTCACTATAAACACAAAGCTATGTAGGAAAATAAGTGGGATAATAAGATCAACTTATGTAGGTAGTTTTTTATAAGAAAATTAAAATGGACCTACCTTCCCATGACATGTTCCCCATTCCTCAGGACCACTTACAAAGTTGTTGACCTACTACGAATATTGGGTACTTGCATGAGAAATTAGGTAGCACTAATATATTTTTTTATTATCCTTTTCTAATATACTATAATAACACACCCTAATATACCTTATCTCTATTGTGAGGCCAACTATGAAGTTTCAACTTCAAATAGAAGAAGAATATGTGCTTTAAATCATGTCTTTTAGTGTGATTTGACTTTTGAGAATTTTAAATGTTATCTTTTGGATCATTGCCTTTTATTAAATGATTTAGATTTTGAAATATGTTTATGGCTTTTTAGATTCCTCCTCCTTATGGACTTGGAATACTAATCATGAGAGATAGAGTGATACACATGAGTGAGCTTTAGGCATAGGCTAAAGTAAGATAAGTAATGAAATACAAGATTGACTAGGATACTTAGACTTAACTATGAACCAACATGTTATCTCAAGTCTCAACCATGTATATGCTTAGTTTGAAAAAGGGAAAAAGGGGAAGAAAGGATATCCAAAGTGGAATGATAAAATAAGATTATAATGAGATAAATTATTTTCTAATTGATCACTTGGTAAAAAAGGAATGACTAAAGGGAGAAAGTTTTGTATAATGAAGTCACAATAATAATTATCCCTGTGTTTAGAGATAAGAGAGTAAACAATCATGAAAAATAGAATAAAAGAGCCATAATAAATTAACTCACAAATATAAATAAGGCAATGATAAATAAGAAATTAATAAGAGTACATAATGACATCATAAGCAATATAAAGTGTAAAAACAAAGTCACCATATAATATAAATAATAATTTGACATAATGTCAAGTGATATAACAAATAGATAAAGATAAAGTTGGAGTACATGTCCAATCCAAATGAAAATGTAAGAAAATAATAAATATGATCATAAGTACTAATATATTTGTTTTCACACATTATACATAACATATGATAAGTCTCTATGAAGTTGAATGTGAACAATAGCTAATGTCTCATCGATCTTTAGTAAAATCTAGGAAAATACTTCACATCAAATCTCATTAACAAAATGTGTAGGAATGCTTGAAGGATCATTATAATGAGGGATATTAGGAAAGAGATGCTTAGGATAATACATATAAATTGAATTTATAGGATATTAAGGATTCATCGATGGGGAAGGAGCCATATGTGAGGGACTCATAGGTGGAAAAGGATCCATAGGTGAGGGGACTCACATGTGGAGAAGGATATATGGGCAAGGAAGATCCATGTGTAAGGGACTCATGGGTAGAGGAAAGTAGGTGAAGAAGGGACCATAAGAGGATATGGATCTATAGGAGGTGGAACCATGAGGGAAGAAGGGGGAACCTTCTTACGAGAATTGCCTATGGCAAGAATGTTAAAAGGTGTAGGAATGGTTAAAAGGTGATGTTTAATATGTTATTAAAGGATGTGGCAATGATTAGTTGTGATGTGTGCCACATTGGTTTCATATAATATACCTTGTCATACTTAGTAATATATTTAGGTAACACTTTTGGGGGAGGTATAGCCTTGTCTAAGGACTAAGGAGTAGTATGATGCAAATTATTGATATATTATCAAAATTTGAGATAATACATGGATGAATGATTATCTATGTCATAGAAGTAATAGATATGTCTATGAGTAGTCTTGGGATTTATAAACATAGGAGAAGGTGTAACAGAAGTAGAAATAGCTTAGTATAGGGATCAATCTCTAGTCTAATGATCAAAAACTTTATGAATGTCAAAATAAGGCTGATCAGCTTATTTGGTGGTTGAAGGAGCCTACTATGGTAAAAGGAGAAAACCATCACCAAGATAAGGTGGGTTTGGTGGAGATATTGGACAAGGCATGACTATAAGAGAGATATGATTATAAGCAATAATAGACTTATCTAAATAGGGTGTAGGAATAGGATCCAAATTGGGCTCTACTAAGGGAGGGGTAGGGTCCATAGAAGGCTAAAAGAGAGTCAAATGCATCTCAGGGATAAGTAGGCTATAAGGGTCATGATAGCTAGAAAAATGATAGGGCCCAATCATATCATGATCCATAATCATACTCCTACTAGGCTCTTTAGAAATTGGAGGTGTTAGCACCATCTCTACCTTGTAATAATGAGGAAACATACTAAAATTAGGAATGATATATGATGGAATACAAGAAATATACTAAAAATTTGAAGCAAAGAGGAATTATAATGAATAATCTTAGCATTTCAAGCCTAAATGAGACCTCATAA
>JARHVA010006983.1:5000-52500 GCA_037957365.1 Torreya grandis
TTCTATGTCATTATATAAGCATTTAGACATTGGAGGCATAACCTATTACTTAAGGAGTTTATCGTATTTAATGATCATGATGATTTGAAGTGTTTGAATGCTCAAAATAAGTATAGTAGTGGGGATGCAAAGTTGAAGTATGTGAACAATTAAGAAAATAGAATCATGTAGTTGATGCTTTGAGCAGATGAGTGGAGTTGATAACTACTATGGTGAGTTAAGTATTTGGATTTGAACTTATTAAATAAGTATATCATACTAATCCTAATTTTGTCAAGATCATTGAGTAATGCAGGATTCTATTGAAAGGTGATACAAGTAATGTTTATGAAGAGTATATTATGTAGGATGGTTATCTCTTCAAATATAAATAATTACATATTACAATTGGGTCTATAAGAGATAATATAATAAGATAATTACATGGTGGCGGTTTGGCTAGACACTTTGATAAGACAAAGACAATAGATTTAATGGAGGATAAGTACTTTTGGTCAAAGATGAAGATAAATGTGATAAGATATGTTTCAAGGTACATGATATGTCAAGTAGTTAAAAGATGATGCATAGAATATAGGGTTATACATGTCATTATTGGTTTTAATATGATCGTGCACATATTTGAATATGTATTTTATGTTAGGATTACCAAATAGATAGAGAGATAATGATTCATTTTTTGTTTTTGTAGATAGGTGTTGTAATATGGTTCATTTTATTGCATGTAAAAATTAATGATGCTACTAGATTTATAGAACTATCTTCTAAGGATATTGTGATATTGAATGGTGTTCCAAAATTCATTACATCATATAGGGATATAGAATTTATAAATCATTTTTGGAGGAATTTGTGGAGGAGTATGGGGACTAAGATACAGTTCAGTAGTGCATATCATCCCCTAAGAGATGGATAGATAGAATTTGTAAATAGGATATTGGGAAATTTATTAAGATGCATAGTGGGAGATAAGCTCATGAAATGGGACATATATTTATTGCAAGCTATGTTTATATATAATATCTCACTGAATATATCAATAATTAATTAATATTTCAAATTGTTTATGGGAGAAATCTTATGAGTGTTTTAGATGTGGTACAGTTACCAATTGTATAACGAGTTGGTAATGATGGATAAGTGTTTACAAAGCATATACAATAAGTAAAAATAAAGTTATAGGAAAGTAATGAAAAGTATAAATTAGAATAAAATGTTAGAAAATTTTATAAATATTTTAATAAGGAGATTTAGTGATGGTTTACTTGAGGAAAGACATATTTTTTAAAGGCACATATAACAAGTTGAAGTATAATAAAATTAGACCATAAACAATTATGAAAAAAAATCAATGATAATGTTTATGAGGTGATTTTACCAAAAAAAATTGATATATCTCTAGTATTTAATGTTTCATACTTATATGATTTACATGGATAAGATTGTGAACATCAAAAAGATGAATAAGTAGATTGGAATAAACATGTGAAAAAAAAAAAAAGAAAGAAAATATAGTGTAGGTTCTAGATAAGAAGATAATAAACATAAGTCATGGAAGTTATGACAGGTATTTGGTCTACTATGAAGGATTACATAAGGAATACAACACTTGGATTACAAAATACAAGCTAAAGAATATTGCTAAGAAAAAATGTCAATAATACAATCAGAGAAACTCACGGTAGTTGAGTTATTTTTAACTAGAGGAGAATGATGTAGAAAAAGAGGTTGAAATTATTGAGGTCACAAAATTTGATCTATATCTCCATTTTAGCCAATATTCATGCCAAAATCATAAGATCAAAATTTTCAATATAGCGATAACCCACCCATTTAGTTATGGAACATTTTAGATATTTTTCAGATGCCAATGTGACCATTTAAGGGTCTGAAATTGTAATTTATTTTTATTCTTGGTATTTTTATAAATTTATAAATTATCTATTTTTTTAACTAAACTTTAAATTTATTTAAAATTCATCATATAGGTCAATATTAAATTTTAGTTTATTTTTTGGAGATTTTTATAGCTTCATGCACTTGCATGTAAAAATTAGTAAAAATAGTGAGTCAAGGTTTTTTTAGAGTTCCAAATTTTGTATGTCAACTCCAATTTTAATTTGAGGCTTATTTATACATAGTTTTCAATCATTTTAAATTATTAAATATGTATTAATACTTTTTATTATTCATATTATTGTCCTTTTTAATTTTTATTTGTCTTGATAGTATTCTAGTTCATTATATATTTATATGTAGGTATGTATGTATGTATGTATGTATGTATGTATGTGTGTATGTATATATTTAAGTATGTATGTATACATGCATGAATGGATGAATGTGTGTGTGTGTGTGTGTGTGTGTGTGTGTGTGTGTGTGTGTGTGAGTGTGTGTGTGTGTGTGTGTGTGTGTGTGTGTGTGTGTGTGTGTGTGTGTGTGTGTGTGTGTGTGTGTGTGTGTGTGTGTGTGTGTGTGTGTGTGTGTGTGTGCGCACGCGCGCGCGCGCGTGCGTGCACACATGTTTGCATGCGCACATGCATGCGCGCATACATGCGTGTGTGTGTAGTTAATGTATTTACATCTCAAGACTTTCATTAATTTTAAGGCATCTTTTAATGTAATTTCTAAAACATTTTACCAACAATTGTATCCATAAATGGGTATTGTTACTCCCATTCTCTTAGTTAATCAAGAATAATTAAGCACAACAATATTTAATATATGAACTGTTATACTCTTAATATCAAATTCATATTGCATATACACGAAGATAAAAAAATAAGTTTTGTCATCATGTTTATTTATACAAGTTGTTCGCCTAACTATTCAAAAGAAAAATAATTATGAGAAAATTTCCAATAATGTAGTGGACATAAACGTATATATCCATTTTTGGAAGAAAAAGATACAAATCTAACCCATTCCATTATTTTAAGGGTCAACAAATTTTTTTTATAACTTTAGTTAGATAATTAAATGAAATTATTTAATCCTTTTAAACTAATGTAGATATAATGCATGATCAATAATGACTTGAAAATATTCATGATTGCTAACATTATATTTATATTTAAAGAAATTAACTATGGATTATCCCAAATATGAAAATTATGCAATTCATTCCATAATCTATACTTAGATCAATAGAAAAAAAAATGTTTCAAAAGGAGAGAAGGTCTTTTTAATAAGTATTTAAAATAGTTTACCCTTATTTCCCCCAAGCTATTTTTTTAATCAACTTTAGTAGTAAATATCAATAATATTAATTTAAAACTCATCATGATCATTGAAATCCCAGTTAATTTGTTATCATGTATTACTTCCCCTTGACAAAAGATAATTATAATAGAAAGAAGATTTAGAAAACATTCAAATATCTCTCAAAATTTGAGTGTTTTACTTCTAGACCTCATCATGCTCATCCTTCAATACCAACTATGTGATGATTTCATTCCATGATATACCCTACCTTGCATAAGGTGAAACTGAGGAATTCATTCCTCTGCTATATAATCTATGGACACAACATTCCATATTGAAATAACTTATTTTATTTATGAATCAATGCATTCAAAGATGATTCTAAAGTTTTCATTGAACTAATTATTGTTGCATGATATTTCATTTTCCACATAATTGTATAGAAATTATACTGAAGTAAATTCATGTGGCTATTCATCTATATTTTCCAACATTGTATCCATTATGAAGTATTCCAATGGAGACATTTTATTCATAATTTTATGTGATTTTAGCTAAAATAAATCCATCATATCCAAAATTGTAACATATTTTTCAAGTGTTTTTCCTAGATATGTATATATTCATTTATTTTTATTCTCTTATAATATTGTATCAACCCATCCATAGGCTGTATTCAACATATATATTTCTTCCTTCAACATATATTCCTTATGACCATTTTCTTCTTGATCTAATTTGAGATAATCACCTTGAGTCTAAGATTTAAATCCATGCTCTAACTTGAGCATAGGATTACTTTTGGATATGTTTTATTTTGATCACATTTAATTTTCTATTGGTTTTAAGGTTTTTTTTTGTCTCTTATTGAAATATCCATTCGTTTTTGAATTGTTTCTCCACCTAAAACCATTGTAGTCATTTCCTATATTGGCTTCCATCAATTCAATTATTGAGCAATTGCTTTTATTTTGGTTAGCCTAATCATATTAAATTTTTATATTCCACTTACTTTAGGCTACTCAAAGCCCATTTGTATGTTTAACATTCTCAAACCATTATGGCTTTGATCACATGTTTTTTTCTTTATTATTTATAACAACATCTTATTTTGATGACCAAAAATCCTTTTAGCTTGTCATATTATTTTCTTAATATATGTCCATGCTCAAATTAATAATGGTCATAAAAAATCATAATGTCGTTTTATTTTTATGTTGCATATGCAAAATGTGAGAAGGGATCATGTATTCAACATGCTATAAATTCAATTGGACTGAAGGTGAACCTCATTCCCAAAATGTTGTTATGATTCATGCTTATTAGAAATTTCATTTTTTGAAGGTCCCACTTGTGGCTATCAAATTAGATGACACATTGATGTAATAAATGTAAACCCAACCAATTTATCTCATAGTAAGTACATAAATTTAGAACCTATTCATAAACACATTTATCCTATATATGCACCAAAACTATCATGATAAATCTAAGGTATGAATATTTTAATGATTGAACATTATTCAAATGATTATTCATTATGACAGTAATAAATTTATTTCTCCCTTGATTTAATATAATATCTTCAAGTGTGTCTTTGTGTGTGTGTGTGTGTGTGTGTGTGTGTGTGTGTGTGTGTGTGTGTGTGTGTGTGAGAGAGAGAGAGAGAGAGAGTAGTCATATAAAAAGAAAAAATTGGTAACTTGAGCATGGCTAAAGACACTCAACACTTAGGTCCTTCTTACTTGCTCTCATGACCCTCTTAGGATTACTTTCATTGATTCCCAATCATTTGTGGCCTTCTAGACTTGACCCCAGCTGATCTAGGACCCTCTCTTCATGACTAATCCATCCCCCTAGGTCTCATCTACTCAAGATAATAGTGCCAAAGTTAGACTATAACATTAGACCCTAGGGTGTCCCATCTGGATCACTCCTATCTAATCACAATTCATGCCTAAATTACCATTTTTTCTTGATTCCTCTTGTTCATTATGTCAGCCTAATCTAGTTTCATCTAACCCATGACCAATAGATCCATATATAATCCCATTCAAAGGTAATTTGGAAAGGGTTGGAAAATATCATTCAAGAAAGGAAGAATACAAGCAAGACCACTCAATCAATCTTCCCTATTCACCACATACAACCAGCCTATACACTTTCAAGACAATTCAAATCCTTTAACCATCCCCTAGTCATCTAAATCATACCCAATTTTATCATTTCTTGCATTTAATTCACTATTGCACCAAGCACTCTTAAAAGGAGAACTACATATGGCTTGATCCCTCTTTAGAGTATTGGTATGTAGGTAGTGTGCCCACATATAGGGTGTGAAGCACGTCTAGTGCATCTTACACATGCTAATCCATTTTCCCCATTTGCCAAAGTTTATTTCAATTATATTGAAGATACAAGTACATGAATAATTAGCTCTATATGGAACTCTATTGATAGCGAGGACCTAAAAAATTTTAGACATTATCACATTGAGCAGGCAATCAAAATGTATAAATCTTAAATCCTCAAGGTAATAGCACTAGAGAAAGACAATAGAATCAAAACCTAGGGTGTCCAGTTCTAACGCTCTTATAAAATCAAAAAATGAAGTCCATGATCTTATTTATGATAGTGTCCCAATCCTGCACACAAATTTATAGACCTTATCTTAGTTAGAATAGTCTAAACTAAGCTAAGTTTGATTTTCTCTCTCTCACTGCTATTTTTAGAAAAGGTTCTAATTATAATTTAATTTCACAAATCAGTTTCTTTAATTAGGAATATTATTTACTAATTTATCCTACTCAAACCCATTTTTTAAATAGGAATAAAACACTATTCTTCCCCAAAAATAACAAATAATTTGGTGAGTAGGTGTCCATTTAAGGAAATCCTATTGAAATAGTATAAAAACCATGTTTTCCAAAAGCAAGAAGAAAGGTAGTCTCAGCCATAATTTTGTATAATTAGACTAGTTCAAATCAGTAGTTTTCAATATAGTTTTCTTAGAGAATCCAAACATAGAGGCATCATGCATGGCATGATCAATTCTCACTTTTAATTTCAATTATGGTAGTTGGTATAACTTATAGATCAAAATCCATATTTCAGACACCAGTGATTGGGGGTAGATTATACAAATTTTGCTTCTTTTCTTTTCATTTTTGGCATTACCTAGGAATTCTCAATAGTTACATGCCTTATTCGATCTGAAGGAGGTTGGAATCATTTCAAATTGGATTTCATACAAGCCTAACCTCCAGATTCTCAAGTACCCAAGTTCTTGAGTGGCTTCCACATAAGCCAAATTTTTAGTTTTGGAGTGGCTTTCATACAAACCTAATCTCCATCTTTTTTGAGTTGACCAACATTGGCCTAGTTTCTAGCACACATTCATTTATCCATGCCATATTTTCATATTTCCAAAATATGTAGGGGCTTAAATAGACATAACATATGCCATACTTCTTCATATTGATAATAATTTATAGCTTCACTTCATGGGGAAATGATGGAGCCAAAGTCCAAGCCTTTGTATTCTTGAGACAACTATTCAAAGGGATTGGATACACAATATAAACACCAATTAACACACACATGATCATCTAGCTTCACTCAGTATGTGATGATGGAGCCAAAGGGCTAGCCTTTGCATTCTTGAGCCACTTTCTAGAGAATTGAGCACTCAACTTTGTTCATGATATAGCTTTTGGTACAACATCATCTAGTGCATCCAACATTACATATCCTTATTTAATATCACAAAAAGTTTTTTATTGGTTCACGTACTCAGTGAGGTGTATTCATTCCTTTCTCTTCCTCTATCTCTTACTTTGCTTTGAACATTATTTTTTTATATCACATATAATAATAACTAATCTACTTTTCACTTTCCTTTCATAGATTTACACTTGCATAATGTGATCTCTATGCACTATCCAACATCATAAGCTTCATGGGCTTCACCTTTGTAGGAAAGTTTAAGTACACTTTCTATTTTCCTTTATCCTAGTATTTCACTTTGTTATACCACTAGAATAAAGGGGGGGGAATGTAGTCATATAAATTGCAAAAGTTGGTAACTTGAGCATGGATAAAGATACCAAAATCTTAGGTCCCTCTTGCTTGCTCTCATGACCCTCTTAGGCTTAATTTCACTAATTCTTAGTCATTTGTGGCCTACCAAATTTGACCCCAACTAAGCCACAACCCTCTCTTCATGACTAATCCATCCCCCTAAGTCTCATCTAGTTAGTATAATAGCGTAAAGGTGTCCCCTTTTCATCACTCCTTTCCAATCATAACTCAAGCACATATTATTATTATTATTACTCCTCTTGTTCATTATATCAGTCTAGTCCAATCTCATCTAACCCATGACCAATAGATCGATATATAAGCCCATTAAAAGATCATTTGGAAAGGGTTGGAAAATATCTTTCAAGTAAGAAAGAATAAAAGTATGACCACTAAATAAATCTTCCTTATTATTTGCATTCAACTATCATATACACTTTCAATCCAATTCAAGTCCTTACAGCAGCCCCTAGTCATCTCAAGCATACTCGGTTTTAGAATTTCTTGAATTTAATTCACTATTGTACCAATCACTCTTAAAGGGATAACTACATATGGTTTCATCCCTCTTTAGAGTATTGGTATGTAGGCAATGTACCCAAACATGGGGTGTGAAGCACATGCAGTACATCTTACACATACTAACCCTTTTTTGCCATTTCTAAAGTTTATTTAAATTACATAAAAGATATAAGTACATGAAGAATCATATCTATAAGGATTTCTATTAATAGTGAGGACCTAAAAATAGGTACATAGGCTCATATTGAGTAGGCAAATAAAACCCAAAAAGCTCAAGATCCTTAGGACAATAGTGTCGAAGAAGAACTATAGCACCAAAACGTAGGGTGTCCAATTGCAGTGCTCCTATCTAATAAGAAATTGAAATTTAGGATCCTATTTTCAATAGTGTCCTAGTCTTGCACACAAATTTACATACATGGTCTCAGTCAAAATAGTTTAAAATAAGCTAATTTTTATTTTCTCTATCTCACTTCTATTTTTAGAAAAGGTTTAATTTTAATTTAATTTCACAAATTAGTAGCTTTAACTAAGACTATTATTTAATAATTTCTCCTACTAAGACTTGTTTGTTAAATAGGAATAAAACTCTAATATTCCTCGAAAATAACAAATTAAAGAGAGAGAGAGAGAGAGAGAGAGAGAGAGAGAGAGAGAGAGAGATCATGAACAAATGGTGATGTAATGGGTCCCACCCCAATTAATACTTAACCATGTTACCTAATGAAGGTGAGGTAGGAAGGGCATTACAATGAGTGTAAGTTTGAGTGAGAGTTTTGATTCCTCTACTTAAACAAGTGAAATAAAAATACATAAACATTCACCCAAATAATTTATTCATACATTTTGATGATGTTACATATATTTAATAAGATTGAAGTATCAAGGTGCCATATTTAATATAATTGTAGATAAAAATTTGATCATGTTGTCCTCATAAGTTCACATGTGAAATTCCATCTCACCTATAATGAAAATTTCAAATCAATCATTTGAAACATGATTTGGATATCTTCTTAAAAAATATTGGTTGACTATGTCTAATATTTTTATCCTTGTGAAGAGAAGTTTGATGAAAATAATTACATGTGATTGATTAAAACAATGTATGAGTTGAAATCAACATCAATACAACCTAGTGCTCAACCAATGAAACCCATACAATTCCACATCAATTAATCACATTGCTTCTGTTATACAAGTTCCTAATACAATAATTCTCTTCATTATTGTAATGAATATTCTCGCTAATGTGGCACTCAACTCCTCAATCCATTTACCACTATCACACTTATCACTCACCCTCTTTTAATTGGTTTCATGGAGATTTATAAAACATTTTTATTATTCATTTTACAAAAATAAAATCAATAAATGATCACAAATAAAGATGTTTTAATTATTTTTTAATTTAATCAATATAATGAATTATGATTAGAAATGGAAAATAAATTGGTTTATATATAAACGAGGTTAAATACATGCCAAATTCTAAAGGTGTGGTATTTTAAAATCTAATTTCCAAAATGAAATAAGCAAAAATTTATTCCACAGACCCACACATGGGGAATTTGAAGAAGCTTTCCAAGAAGTTGTATGAAGTTCAAATATTTAAACTTGACTTCCCTTCCTTAATTCCTTGCATTCATTTATTCACCTTCTTGGGGTACATATTTTATGAAGAGGTAATTATTATATATTTTAATTCTTTATGAGTGGAAAAAAAATAGCAAGTTGAATAAATAGTAATGGTAGCAGCACAAAATCATTGAATGGCCATTTTATTTAAAAATGTCCAAGAAGCCATGAAAAAGAAATTAAGAAGTAAATAAATCCTAAATAGCTATGATAATTAAAGAATAAATAATTAACACATTAGAGAAGTTGTAAATAGTTATCAGGAAGTTTTTGCACCAAGAATGAATACTAGATAACTCATGTTATGTTTGTTGGTTGTCTCAAATATATTATATCTCATTCAAGACTACAACATCACCTCAAGAAACTTAAAAAAATTAAAATAATACACATATTTACATTGTTAAGTAATTGTAAATTCCCACTTCAGATTCAAGATAATTTTTATGTATTTCATAGGTGTTTTTAAAATTTTCAAAGGAAATAAAATGAGCAGTTTTTTAAAGCAAGAAAGAAAGTGGTTTTGTCAAGTCTTTTAGTTATCATTCAGGCTTAAAATTTTCATTTAAGAGTGCATCACATCTACAATTTATTAAAATATGAATATTATGTATTTATTAACACATTTCAATATCTTCAAACTACCCACTATGGTATGCCATTGAAAAATCTTCCAATAGATACTGTTTGTTGTAAAAAAGGGGTTTTTTATGTTTTTCATTCCAAAAGATTATATATAATTTAAACATGATTTTAAAAGGCTCTAAGTTAGTTTGGTAATAATATAAATTCACAAGATTCAATAACAAGAAGAATAAATCACATGGTAATTGAGTTGGCTACAACAAAAGTGGTTTGGTGTATTTCTCCAAGGTAGTTTCATCACAAAAAATAGTGGTAATTTAAACTATATATACCATTAAAATGATTTACACAAATATTAAATGGCATTCCATATCAGTTCAAATTCTATATTTAAATAATAAAATACATTTTTCTATAGTTTCTTCACCTTTTTCATTGAGGTGGTTTAAATTATTTCAATGGTCTCCATTAGTGTTAAGACAAAATAAAAACATATAAAGACATGTGATTTCAAAAAAAAATAATGTCTTTTTCATTGAAGAAATAATCATAATTCAAGGAATAAATAAATCCAATAATGAAAGTACCACTTATTTCCATTTTATTAATTTTTGACAAGTTCCAAAATTTCACCTAGTTTCTAGGCTATTTTTCAGAAAGTCATTTTTTGTCTTTCTAAAAATTGCACCTATAGGCTTTGACCTGCCACATTATTTTTCATCTTCATCAACTCGTCCTTATTTTATAATCTCGTAGTTTATAGTTATTTAAATATATATTTTTCATACTCTTTTAAAATTTATACATCAATGTGAATGGGATTAAAATATGAATTTAAAGGTGCCACACCAATTTCCATGATGGAATCTTAAATTCATCACATCATGGACACAAACCTTATACACATTAATATGCATCAATTTTGAAACATAACTAAATCCAAAGGAAATATTCTATTCACATGGTAAATCTATGACTATAAATTTCTACAATATATGACCTTTCCTATTGTAGTGCAATGCCCCTAACTTGTGACTGAGTGTATAGAATACTATAATGCAAAAAAGTGAGAAATGTTCAATTCTAACAATGAGCCAATTATTTTTATTACTCCTGAATACATTGAAGATACTTTTGGAACTATGAGCAACACATTGAGATCAATAAAGAATCTTATCAAAATACATGGGATATGGATCTATTCAAAAGATCCAAATTCATTAATCAACATTGGATGGTTTTCAAATGAGTCAATGTGAATAGATTTTTTAAGAAACTACCAAGGAGAGAATTTTTCCATGAAGTGGCCAACATCATTACTATCCTCAGCTAAATTTTTGGAATTCGATCAACATGTTTTTTATAGTCATAGATACATAAGTTCATATGGATTATAAATTAGCATAAACAATTCATTTAATGGTTTAATGATTGTAAGGGATATTATGCATAAACAACTCCTGAATATGTGAACAACAAGAAATTTCTACATAAACTCATACCTACTGTATAATGTATCAAGGATAAAAATCTTCTCAGGCCTAGAGACTGATGAGTTAATGGCTCCAAGACCAAATAAAATATATCACTTTTACCCTCATCTCAAGGTTAAGTCTAGTGTGAATAAATTAAATAAGTTAATGACACGTTCCTCTTTCATTTCATCATGTTTCTTGAAAATGATCCCAATAAAATATTCTTAGTGCTAGAAATGGATACAATCACCAAATGGGGTAGTTATTTTATCCAATTACCTACTTTCTCCTACACCATATTTGGTTTATTCAGTAGCATTCCAAATAGATTTATAAATTACGTAAGTAAAATATGAGTTGTAATTAAGGTATATTGGTAGCTAGCATTATTAAATATTTTTTTGGTAGAAAATTATAATACTATATTTCATTTCATAATCTCAATATAGAAATATAAATGTCATCCATCTCATCAAGTTTAATCAATGGAAACTTAAATGACCATGGTGACGCTTCACCCATTGGTTAGAAGATAGGATTTTTACATCGAGGGATTTATAAAAGACATTCTAGGATAAAAGTACAAGCATCAACTAAAAAATGAAGACTATTGGGAAAATTGTAAATATGATATCGGTTTTAGTCTCATAGATTATTCAATAATTACTCTAATACAAATAAAATATTTTAATCTAAAATTCATTCCTTGAGGAGTCATAGATAACAAGTAGAACATGATTGATCCTTCTGATAATAAGATTTCCTTAAAGCTTATTCCTATTATTAATTAGTCTAAAAAGGAGGCAATTTCATTATAAGGTAGAACTCAAAATATAAAAGAACATAGTGTCTATTAGTTGAAAAAAGGATTAAATAATTATCTACAATGGAAAAAATCAACCTCAAAATCATGGATCATACAAAATAATTTCAAGAGAGAAAATCCCAAATACTCCAATGTCATTAGTGTCTTTTATGAGACATCTTTGATGGGTAATTAACACCATAAAATTAATGTATAATATAAACATATTGGTCAAGGAAATCATTCAAGAAGTTACTTAATATTTTACCATTATTTATATACACATGGATGATGATCGTGAAAGAGTGAGCATTCCAAATAAGTAATAATCTATTTTTCTTCATATGTCCCTAATATCCTTATGTCTCACAAATTGATTACCATTACTACTCTACAATATATTAACTTTGATAAAATCAAGCCCCAATAGTGATCTCCTCAAATTCTACTAAAATACCACAACAAGAATAACTTACTCATCTTGTAGTAGTTTTAGTTCAATCACCTACTCTAGTTCAAACCAAAATTGAAGTTTATTAAGCAATATAGATTTATCCTCCCATTAATGACACAATGACATGGTTATATGAATTTTATAATAAATAAATTGAAACTAATCACTATTGGCATTGAAGCAATATCATCTTTTTCAGATCCTCCTCCTCCTGAAAATAAGCCCAAATTGATTTCTAAAGAGACAACGAACATATAAGGAATTAGATTTACCTAGATTATGACAACAATTTCCAATGAAAATAAATAAGACATGTCATTTGAAGACTATCATCTTTAAATAGTGATAATGTGAAGATATAAAATGGATGGAGACAAATCAAATGCACAAAAATCATTTAATGTGATCATTCAATGAATGGAAAATATAAATATTGAGTGACAAAATATAAAAAGGAAAATCAACAGTTGGTGGCATATATTCAAAATATCATCAATCTAGTAGTATCTTATTCTATCTCATTACCTCCAACAACCATCTTGATAGATATGATCTTGATTCTAATGTCCAAATAAATTTTGAACATGTGAAAAATGATGCAGACATGATAAAAAAAAAATTGTGCATGGGTTGAAGGTTATCGATGACATCATGAGGTATATGGCAATATTCAAATTTGATTGAATGTGATAATAATATTTGAGTCATATATAAATTGGGATATGTTATTCAATGAATAACTCTTCCCTAATTTTTACTACATAGTCCAAATAGTTTATCTTCACTTGTCATTTATGGAATTCTTAAGAGTGAGCATCTTAGTATTCATGTCAAATTGTCCAATTTTGTTAACTTTAGAAGATAAATACTCAATAATGTAAAATTAAAATCTGATGGCATTAAAGAGAGAGGAAAAAAAGTATATCCAACATCTAGAAGTTTATTTAATAAATCCCTTGTGATATTTTTCATGAATAAAATCAAGTTAATTAAATAATGCAACTTAAATAGAAATTTTCAGAGTTAGTCAACTATGAATATTCTAATTATTTAGGTCTAAATTTTCTCCATTATAAAGTTTAAAAAATTATAAATACTATTTGAATAAACATAGTAAACTGACATAATACCATCTCATTCTTGAGATCATTACTGAAGTGTGGATGGTTTATGAAGTTTGTTTCACAACCTAAGAATTCTTGGAGGTGGAATTAATCAAGAAAACACTTGAGTGTTTTATGAAAATATGAGAATATATGAATGAACATGCAAATATATAAAGTAGAATTGAAACATGTGTTCATTTACACATGACTGAGGTAAGTAAATTAGTTGTTAGTTGGTTAGATCAAAGTGGATATAATGCTAGTCATTAGTGAAGCCTTGAAGTTTGTTCATGTTTCAATGACAAATAGATCATTGAAAAATATTCATAAGCTAGGGTAGGTCCCACTTTGTCCCATAATTTATTATTTAATAAAATTGATTTTATATCATAAAGAAACATTTTTTTATAAAGTTAATTTATTTTATAGATAAAAGTGATAATGTAGTAAATGAACATTATCTACTTTTCGTAAACTCACTGTTTAGGCCCTATTTTATTTTAAAACCATAACCAACTTTTATGAATAATTTCAAAAGTTATAAAAATGAATTATTGGGTCATTTGGATCAATTTTTGACAAGATAAATAAACTTTTGTAAGATAATAACTTGTGTGTACAATCTCTTAAAGAATTCATACAGAAAAGATATGTAGGACTTTATGCCTCAAGTTTATTTCAATGAATGATATGCACGCATATGTTTTTCTATTTTGATCCCTATTCTTTCAATCCATTTAAGTTTATGTGAAAAATTTTGTATTTTAGAAGCCTTAGTGACATTGAAAATAAGTTTGATAGGTATTTTAATAATGACTTACAGAGTTGTTGCATGTGTTTTACATTATTCAATTTATTTGGTGGATGTACCTTATTTATATGTCTTATTTATTCTTATCTCATTTGAAAGATAAATTTTTCATTATTTAGAATATTTAAGTTAAAAGAATGGCCTATTAGAAAATAACATTATTTAATGTAAATAATTTATTTTTCCTATCATGTGTTTGGTTTCAATAAAGGTAGCTCCATCCACTAATAGGAGATGGGAACTATCCTATGACTATTGATTAAAACTACCCAATTTGTCTTATTGAAAAATTATTCCCCAAAAAATATTATCCAACCACTATGGGTAATGTCTTTGTGATTTCCATGTGATCGACATATGAACTTTTTCCTTAATGACCATCTTAGTAGTTCAAGCTCTAATACTTCAGCCAAATATTGATTGGTTAAAGGAGACACAAGATGCCATTTATTCATATTCATCAGTGTTTGTGTGGTATAATATAATTAGTGTAGCGCAATATTAGAGATATGTTTAAGTATTAGATGATAAGGAATATTTTGTAATATTATCAAAAATAACTAAAGCAATAGCCATGTGAAGAAGACAATAAAGAATACTAGCTCAAACAAAATTAAAAATTCAACCTACACCTCAACAATAGTAGTGTTTATTTTAGACTAAGATAAATATTATTTAATATATAAAGTAAATACATAGGTAGAATATATACTTAATATAAGTTAAAATATATTTACAACTTTAAGTTAGATCCTGAGCAAAAAATCAAACTCAAGAATTTATTTAGTTTCCCTTCATATCCTAAGAAAAGTAAACAATCACAGGGTGATTCAATAATAAGTCTAGATATTTTCTTATAAGATGTTTCATTCATATTATAGTTATTTTTTTAAACTAGGTAGTGTCATGGGGTAACACAATTGTTAGGTTAGCTTTGGGATAATTACATGAGCTTCCAAAAGGATCGTGAAAGAATTTCCCAAAAAAAAATAGGTGGTTGTAAACAATATCCAAATGAACATATTGATTCCTTTTTTATATCATGTGGACTTTTTGGATTTAAACACATATATGTTGTGGTTATATTATTTTTCAATAATATTCAATTTAGCTATAGATTTATTCTTTTATCTTGATGTAGGAGAATATTACTAATTGGAGTGACATGAAAACCAAGATTCAAATTAGATTCAAATTGGTGGAAGATGCTTATGTGTTATTTTCCCAACTCACTCAAATGAATAAATAGGTTTATAAACCTATGATATATTTCGTAGTTAAATTTAAAAATATACTTTGGTACATATCAGTCACAACTAAGTGAACAAAACAAAATCAAAAGTGTTTCTTTATCAGCGAGAAATCACCATAATTAAATAATCAATTGAGAATAGATATAGTAGTGGACTTGAATACATATCATATCTTAATGGTTAACATAAAAAATGCAATGATAATGGATATGAAATTGAATAAGGAGACATAGAAAGGTAAAACAGAAATTTCATGTCATTCTTCCACTAAAAAACTTATAAAAAATATGGCCAATGGTATAATATATTTGAAGAAACAACTAACTCATAAAACTATCACTATTCCTTATCAAGATATTCCGAAGAAAAAATATATGCCATTCAAAGGGAATCATCCATGACTAAAATCTACTCAAAATAAGCTTTACATATAATCTCCTCTACATCCAAATGAAAATTCTCCATCAAATGTTATTTTAGAAGCATACGATATTTTTGGGTATGAATAAGTTAAAGAATAATAAGAATCTTATAATCTAAATCTTAAGGAATTTGAAATATAATAAACTAGTGGTGAATCCAATAACTCATAACTCAAATATGACTCAAGTGAATATGATTATGATGACACCATTAGATATATGAATAGCTGGTCATTTTCAATCTTCACCAGAGCACAAAATCAAAAGGGAAAAAAAATGATAAACAAGAATAAACTATAAAGTCACTCGTCTAAAAGTAATTGATTCACGAGAAAAAATGAAAGGCAAACACCTAATGGATAAGATAGGTGAATGTCCTCAAATAACTATTTACACTTATCCAAACAGTAATAATGATGTGAGTGTTTCTCAACCAATTAAAAGTTCTTATTCTACTATCTTTTTTGATTTTTATATAATTGTGCATATAAGTAAAAATAAAATAAAAATGTTTCAATTTGAGTATCTAAGGTAAAACCTTGACCACTTTTATAGGCTACTAAGTTTTATCAAAACTAGAAATACCAACACAAAAAATGCCAATGTTAAAAGGATATTGGCAACTCTATCCTCTTATAATCCAAAAAAAAAAATATGTTATGTTTCACATCCAAATGGAATAAAGTTGAAAAAATCTATATTTCCCTTTTCCTCAAAGGATCTAAAGTAAGTAATTTTATCATTGATATTTGAGCTTCTTATAAAATGATGTCTATTAAAGTTTACCATGCCCTTGGTTTTACCTATATAAATACCTTTGGCCATTTTTAATCCATGGGATAATAACATGTACCTCTTGTAAAATCAAATATATTATGGTTACCATAGCATATTTTCCTTAGAAAAGGAGTAATTTTGAATCACTTGGTAGCAAACAGTCCATTTGTTTGTGGCATCTTGTAGAGATTATTTTTTTATGAAGAACTTAGTGGTGAAATTTAGATAGATATTTCTCATTCCATGATTCTATTTAACCCTAAATTGGATATGGATCTTGGGTTAAGAATATATAAATCAATAAGCACAAGGGTGATAAACATACCTATAGTAGGACAATTCATTACAAAACTTAGATAGACCATATACTAAATTTATTATGCTAAGATATGCTAAAAATTAAAATTATAAGTATGATAGATACTAAAATGTTAATGAAAACAATATACTTAGTCAGTTCTGATGCTAATATAAACCTTAATCTATAACAGGGAGCAAGCATAATGAAATAATATTCTATAATAGTCATGAAATTTAGGATTAGGTGTCTCTATATACATAGACACTTATGTCAGCATGGTTTGGTTTAATTGACATTAATTTTTTGATTAGAAGGAGGTGTCAAGTACAGACTAACTTTTGAAATAGGATTCAACCACCTATATACTTATAGGTTTGTTTCCACGTTTGTCTTGATGCATTTAATCTTCTAATTTAAGTATTTTTACCCTTTTCAAATGGTAAAACCCTATTTATTGATCTTCAAATTCTCTGTGGACAAAATGGGTTAGTGTGCACATGGTGTTGACAATACCTAAAGACCCCTCTATCAATGAACACTACCTACATAACCAATACTCTGTAGAGGGCCCCAAAATTACATAGTCCTCCCTTATGTGTTGGCTTATGTGTGAATCATGGAATATGTAATGAGAATGTATAATAGTGACCTCAATTATAACTTGGAAAATATAGATCTTGGGATGTTCCTTAAGTACTTTAGATCTGTGGTTGTGTTGTCTTTGTGATGCATATGAAAATAAGAGAAAATAGGGAATATTTGATTAGTTGGTTGATATAGATATGTTGCCTTGGTCTCTTTAGGTCCTTTCTAGGTGAAGAATGATTTAAAGTTGATCTTATATTTATATGAATCCTCTGGGATAATATATTACATTAAATCACTTTGGACAACCATTAGGATAAATTTCATTTGAAAACTAGGTGACCTTAGATTACTAGGCACTTGCGTTGTGTAAGGAAATTCATGTTGACATAAGCATCTAACTAGGATACAAGCATCTGAGAAGTAGAAAAGTAACTACTGATCTAGAACTTGTAGATGTGGATGATAAGTATGTTTTAAACATTTTAAGCAAAATATAAGTCCAATGTCATCAATGTAAGAGTGGTCTAAGTAATAGGTATTCCAAGGAGCATAAGAGAGAGTAGATTCATGACTTATAAAAGTTGGAAATATATAGAACTGAAAGCAATATCCAAGGTATGCATTTTATAAGTATATAAGAATTAAGTGCTATATAATTCATAAATATCATCTACACTTTTAATCTTATTAATCTAGTAATGAAATTGTTAGTTTAAAAGAAAGAAATGTTTACTTGGGCATGTATAACACACCTTGTCATTGCTTGAGTCTAGCTTGAGTGCTTTGTTGGTGACTAAACTAAAACCAAGATCATGTTATCATATAAAATTGATGCATATAATCTTAAATTTAAAGTATTTAAATAATTCAAATTGAAATAATGTAAGGTTTAGGAGTACACATGTGTATCATTTCATTCATCTTGCCTTTTGGAAAATTCATTTTAAATATGAATCATTATGAATCAAATAGATTGAGATTAAGAAAAATATAAATATGAAAAGTCATATATCTAAGAATATAGAGAAAGAGAGAGATAGTGATAAGAGGGCCTATGTCCCCAACCTTTCATAAAATGTGGATTACCACCAAGTAGTTGATATTAGCTCAACCATGAAAGCCAATCATACTTGTAACTTGGTAAGTGTGAGTGAACCAAGTTGAATCACACTATCAAACTCATGAGGATAGATGATACAATCAAGTCCAACATAAAAACTTGGAAAGGATGAGTGATTTATTCACCTCAATTTTACAAAAAAACAAACCAACTATTGTAGTAGATTGGCTCAATATAGTCCATAAAAGTCTAACTTGGTGGGTGGTAATTGTCCCTAAAATTTCTTGGAATCTAAAATTAATTTGGAATTTTACAATATTAGGCACATAGTGCATAACATATACAACTAAGATACTCCTCATGCCAAAATTATGCATAACATTAGTACCGATTTTTCAATAAATGTGTATATAAATCATATAAATATGTGTTTTAGCTAGTTCATAAATTTGAAAAAATGTGGGTGACATGTTACCATAACATGCCCCCATCATATATGGATAAGAATTGAAAATTGATATCAGTTCCAATATGGAGGACATGTTTCCAAAACATGTCCCCATTGTAATATAGGTATGTTGAATATTGATTAAGTGTCAATAACATTTTTTTTAAACATGAACCCACTAAATCTAAAAAATATAAGTATGTGGAAGTCATATCTCTATGGCATACCCCCACTAAGCTTAAAATGTGAATGTGTAAATATCATGCCTCTATGATATGCCCCACCTTGAGGTGAGGTAAGATAGAAATTTCTAGTTACCTCACCTCAAAAGGATAATATAACCATATAATTGTGAATGATCCATGTAGCATATAGGAGAACATGTCAAGGTAAATTTATCATTGAATCACATATATTATGATGACATCAAGGCCTAAGATGTGTGATAAATATCATGGTGATGTCTAGATACTAATATTATAAGTTAAATAATAAATCAATCACACATGCAAGATTACTTGAAAAGGAATCAACAAACTATGGTCGAAATACAATGTAAACAAGGGGCATGTTCAAATTCCACCCAATTTAATGAACATGACTTAGTCAAATGACCGTGAAATTAAAACTATCATATTCAAATGTCCATGCAGTAAACCATGACATAAGTAAATGTCAATGAGGTAAATAAAGGCACAGGTGCTACAAAAAATGGAAAATACTCAAATGGCCAACAAATAAAACAATAACAAGGAAAGATACATAGGTAATTTCATAAATTAAAACATAAGAAACCATCATAGACATACCATGCTAGCACATGGATCAAAATATGTTAAAAAAATTTCAAGTACCTAACATATCAATAACACTTATAAAAATAGAACCATGGATAAAGGCTTGTCTAAGTACATGTTACATCAAAAATATTAATTTAAATTGACCATAGAATGATATAACCTAGATGAATCATGATCATGGAGGTGGATGGCCCCAACATCTTGGTGATGTGAGAAGAGGGAAACCCTAACATTTAAAAGTGCATAGATCATGTATCTTTGTACCCTTGTATCACACTAAAAAATAAGCATGAAACATGTGTTTATAAGTAAATTATATGATGTCAATAAACATGCAACTAACACATAGATTATAAGGAATGAAAAAAAAATGTAGATGTTATTCTTTTGGATTTTTGTATGTTTTGATTTTGTTTAGCATTTTTTTAATATCCAGAGCTTTACAATCTTAAGTTAGATCTTTTACATTTTTTTAGTCATGGTTTGATAATTTGAAATGGTACATGGTATGTTACTCATCATGATTTACATGTGTATTAGAACAAACCAATGCTATCATTTAGAATAAGAATCAATTTTCCTTCATCAGAAAAGCAAATAATTTGATGATTTGGATCTATTTTAGCTTCTATTTCATATAATCAAAACCTACCCAATGTAAATTATTGTAACAAATTATTTGATATGAACCATATTTTTATAAGGACAACATGAGGCCCAAAAATATTAGGAATTCAAAATAAACCCAATGATTCTTTCTCTTGCCCCTTATCATATAAACCTTTCTTATGGTACCCAAGTTATGTTAAACACCTTTCATTACATTAATTTTCAGATTCTATAGTATCAATGTTGTTATGCCAAAATCAATAACCACCTATGAATAAAGTAATTGTTAGATCTTAGTAATGTGTATGTTTTTTGCTTTGTTGAAATCTGAGGATTTTTCATAGTATGTGGGCCTTGAATTGGCCCCATGTTATGCTATTTTTGGAAACCAATCTTATATATATTAAGAACACCAATTTCTTTTCATAATGATCCTTAGGTAATTTTTCTCCCTCTTTTCTATGATGGATAAAACTTTGATATTTTGAGGGGTATATGTTAAGATCCTTGGATGAGTAAGTAAAAATGAAGCATATATATGCAAATCAATATATAAATGGGTAAATGACTCATATTATTTATGCAATGATCTCTAGTAAAAATAAATTTCAAATCCAAATATGAGGATCTAAATAATAGCTCATGTGATGTACTTTTGAATTTAATAGTATAATATTTAAGGGAGTGATCATCACATTGAGTTGAATTGTGCAAATTTGCTATTTTAAGTTTTTCACACCTCATGGATATTGAAGGCCATGAACATGCATATTCTAATTGTGAAAAGTGATTAAGGAACCTTTTGGTCGGTTATAGATCCGACTTTTATTCTCATCGAAAACACTCATATAGAATAATTTTAGTAATAGTTTGTCATCTTTTTGTCCATTGACCAAAATAATGTATGTAATTAATCACATGGTCAATTGGGTCCTTATGAGTCAAAAATAGAGGTAAATATAGTAGGTCAAAATCTTGTCAATAAGGGTATAAATGTATACATTTTTCAAGAGGTTGATTATAAGATGAGGTAACATGTGCATTATCATTATTGAGAATAATTTACATTTGAAGCCTAGAAACCTATTTTTGATAATTGTCAATATTTTTCATCATAGAAATAATATTTTCCATAATAATGGTCATGTTTGTAATAGGTTTTATCATTGGTTCTCATTAACCAACTTTTTTGAATCTAGACATATGAGTATCATCATCTTCATGGATAACGAATGTGAGTTCATGATCATTGAATTTAAGATACTTTTGTAAGAGCATTGAATCTCATAATTTGGGTAACTTTGGTATATCATGTGAAGGCATGTAACATTGGAATAACTTTGTTCATTAACTTTTGGTAAGGATATAGAAATTATATTTTATTCAATCTTTGCTAAAGTCACCTTTTTGGTATAGTAGGAACGTTTGGTGTAAATGCATCTTTTGGAAGATAAAGATCCATTAATTTATGTGTCTTGGTTAATATTGGTAATATTTTCATATTTGGAACATTAGGAGCCTTTTGGACCTTAGGTTTGTAATGATTTATTCTTCTATATAAATTATTATTACTTGGTAAAGATACAATGATATCTTGGTTAACCTTCATAAAATTTTGACATCAAATGAAGGTAGGAGAGAATCATCAAATGAAGGTAGGAGAGAATCATCAACGTTGATAAGGGGGATATTATTTGGAAATGTTGGAATAGGAGGAGTTTTAATCAATGAAATTGAAGTTAAATCCCCTTTGTGACTTATTTGTAAATTCCCTATGACATCCTTATGGATTTGGCAAAATCTATTAGGATCAAATGAAGGAACACTTTTTCCATATGAAACCAATTTTGTCATATAAGGTAAAGTAAAAGTAACTTTTATTTTATTTAATATGAAACAACTCATTTCATGAAATGGTGGGATCATGTATTTTCTTAGAGGGATAACAACCACCACCATTCAAAGATTTAATACTATACACTTTAGCACTTATAGGAATGAATGATTAATAAATTCTAATTCCTTATTTGAGATAAATCATAGTCATCAAAAAATTTGATATCATCAATGATGAGAGAGATAAAGAACACAAGTATTAGGACAAAGCAAGCAATAAACATCTTTATCCTTTTTCTTCATCTTTATAGTGGCTATTGACAAAATGGGTTGGTGGGAACATAGTATCTAGTTGTTTTAGTATTTTTTTTAACATTTTCAATGTAATCTAATTCGATACTAAAAACAAAGTAAAGACAGGGTTTTTAAGATTACTTGGAGATGAAGGTTGGTTGCATACCATTGATGAAGCTTTATGGCAATTCCTCTTTGGCTGGGGAGGAATGATATGCAAATCACAAGTAAAAACTTTGACAAAAATGGATCAATAAGAAGATTAGTGGGCTACCTAATTATAAACCAGTCCTCAAAAGTGCAATGCTTTCTTAAATGTATTTCAACCCACTATTTTCAATTAAGAAGGATAATAAAGATAAAAAGATAGAGATTACAAGATATAAATGATGTAAAATATAATCTGATAAAGATAAATGATTATGCATTATTCAAGATAATAGATAAGATATACAAGATAATAGATAAAGGTATAAACAATAGAAAATAAAACTTAATAAAGATTAGATAAATGTAGATTATCTATGATTGATAGATAAGATAAATGGATTATTCAAGGACAAGATGGATAAATGCTTTGTTAATTTTTAGTAATAAATATCAATAGATTAGGAGAGAGATTTAGAAAATATAATGTAGATTATACAATCTTTAGGGACTATGAATTCTACCAAAAATAGAATATGGGTCTATTTTTGTTTTCTAGCAAGGATCAATGTCGATCCTATAAGATCGGCATCGATTCAAGTAAATCAACGTCGATTCTATGTCAACTTCTAATACTTAAAAATGAAGGTTGGAAAATATTTTAAAGGTTGATAAAATAATGAAAATAGATAATAGATGATAAAATAGATATGTTAAAGAACTAATAAACCACAATGTAAGCCAAAAGTAAGTAATACAAAATGTAAAATTGACCTGTAATGAGTGAGGTGAATGTAGACAATGTGTGCTACAAACACGGGTTTTCAACCTCAAAAATGGATTGTTATCATATAGATAGGGGTTAAATAGGGTATGTATTTAGTCTTATAAATAATTCAGTAGCATTTCAGAGTCTAAAATTTCAGTCCTAAGCCATGGAGGCTCATTGTGTATATATGGATCAACTTCGATTGTGGAAGATTGATGTCGATTGTGGAGGATCAATGTGAATCAGCCCAATTTGGTCAAAACATAGACAAGGTTATTTCAAACCACATGCCAAAGTAAGTGAATATAAAACTAAGTTATTTGCATGGGTTTTTGATGAGGGTAAGTTGTTGGAAGGGTTGGTGGAAGGTTGGATAGGTTTTGGTTTCTATTTTTTTTATGAATTTTGGTTATTTATAAGATTTTGGGTGGTTAGTGATGGTAAATAATAATAAATAAGATTAATTACCATTGGTAAATAGGGGTATATACATAAAATAAACATTTAAGTATAATTTGACATTTAGTTTCTTATACTTTAAGTTATATTTTATGTATATGCTTTTAGGATGTTTGAGAGTGGTTTCAGACCTCTAGGAATTAAGATGCAAAATATAGATTTTTGGAGGTTTCCACCACATTTTAGACTTATCCTATTTAATGACTCTAGGATTTCAGCCTTAACCTATTTTAGGTCTTTAGGCTATGGTGAAAATTTCTAGCATCTACTCTAGCTTCTAAAAATAACCCTCTATCAATGATTGTGTCCTACATATCTAATATTACAAATATGGCCTTAATATTATGTTATTATCCCCTATGTGTCAGCTTATATTTGAATCATGCAATATGTGATATGCAAGTACAATAATGTCCTAATTTGTAACTTGTAACTTGGGGTACTCCTTAAGTGATTCAAACCTATACGTGTGTTGTCCCTATGACTAGTATGGAAATAGGAGAAAATAGAGATGATTTCTTCAATTGAGTGATTTATTTAGTGACTTTGATAAGTTTGTTTGGTCTCTCTATGTATTTTCTAAGTAAGGAATTAATGAGGGTTGGTATTATATGTATACCAATTCTCTTTGAAAAAATCTCACATTAAAAAACTTGCACTGACTATGGGATACATTTCATTATTAAATTATATGACTTTAGGTCACTAGACACTTGCATCACGTAAAGACACTTACGTTGATGTAGGCATTTGATTTGAATGAAAGTGTATAAGAAGTTAAAAAGTAGGTACAAGTCTATAGCATGTGAAGGTGGAAGATAAGTAGGTTTTAAGAATTCTAGGAAAGATACAAGTCCTAGGTCATCAACACAAAATTGATAAGAGGTAGGACAAGGGAAAGAAGAGAGAGCAAATGTGAGACTTATCGAAGTGAGAAAGCTTTAAAATTGATAGGAATAGTGAAGGTCCAAGTTTCCCATTTTTAGAATAATGAGGTCTTATATAACTCATAAATATCATCTATATATTCATATCAAAGGATTAAAATAATCCTTGGAACTTGAATTGAAAGCTAAATACATTATTCATAACTTAGATGATCATATGGATGATATTCTATATGAAGATGTAGGAATAGGGAAATATCTACTTATGTCAGAAAAGGAATTGGATATGCCTCAAAGGTAATCTTAATAATATTTAGACATTCCAATTTGATGGTAGTTGATCTTAAACTAGAGTAGGATCATGAATCATTCTTATGTCTCCAAACAAGGAAAAATTTCCTTTCTCATTTAAGTTATAGTTTGAATGCACCACAAACACTAAAGAGTATGAGTCACTTCTATTTATTTTAAAATTTACTGAGGAAATGTTAATCATCAATTTGAAAGTTCTTAGAGATGTAGAATTGGTCGTAAAATAGATAAAAGGTTAGTATTGAGTGAAAAATGACCACGTTAATCACTATAGATAAAACATTAGGAAAATATAGAATATTTTGAAGCATTTTCTATAATAGTTATCTCAAGATAAATTAAATCCAAATTAGATGACCTCGTAGTGTCTACATACTTGTTTATCCCTCATGCAGATATTTGAATATAAAAGTACATGATTGATTTGGTATCTAGGCCTAGTCTACCAGACAATTCACAAAATTAGAATGTTTTCAATAATGATCAACAAGTTTTTACTTTTATTGAGAAAGTTAATGTTTTTAGAAACCTATATTTTGAGGGTAGTTAAACATCATATAGATAATATTCAACACAAACACAAAAAGAATGAATTTTTAGGAGAATTAAAAAGGAGTGATTAAAATCGAAGGAAATAAAATTCCTCAAGGTTTGGTTTCCTTATAATAACTCTTTGGTAAGCATGATGGGTTTATGAAAAAGAAAATGTAGAAAGATTTACCCAATTCAGTAAATTATGAAAAATTGAATATTGGTTCTCAAGATCAACCCATATTGGTGAGCATTTTGAAATGATTATGTCATAAAGGGGGTATAAAATTTAGCACTTTGTCTTGAAAATATATTGATATTATTTCATATTCCTATGTAGAACTCAAATCTTTTTATCCAAAGGAAATGCAACACACAATTATAATCAAGCCTGATGCTAAGCCTTTCAAGTAGAAACAAAGGTAATATAATCCAAAAATTTCATGAAATATTTTTTAATAAATTCATAAACTTTTGAATGATCAAATTATCTTTCTTATTCATCATTCAACACTAGTTGATAATATTATGTCAGTTCATAAGAAGAATGGAAAAATGAATATTTGTGTAGATTTACAAAGTTTTATCTAGGCATCCTTAAAAGTACAATTATCCCCTACCTATCATAGATCAAGTTCTTAAATTAGTTAGAAATTCATAAATTCTATCTATCCTAGATGGATTCTTAGGATATAATTAGATAGAAGTTAATATAGAATATCATCACAAGAATCCGTTCAAAACTCCTTGAAGTACATTTTTATAATGGAGAATTTTATTTAGTTTAATCAATGTAGATAATTAATTACAAATATACATGGACCTAGATTTTAAATATCTCAATAACAAGATAATTATGGTATATCTAGATGATTTAACATTGTTTTCAAAGAAAAGAGGTGATCACTATGAGCATCTAGACGAAGTGCTCAAAAAATGTTGCCTTCACAACTTTAATCTCAACCCTAATAAATCCATTACTTTGGCTGGTTGAATGGAAAGTACTTGTGCATATTGTATAAAAATAAGATTTTAAAATAGACCCAAAAATGGTTGAATCAATCCAAAATTTATCTATTTTAATCAGCAAGCTAGGTGTAGACTAATTTTCTTTAATAAAGTGAAGTTTATAATAATATTTATTCATAATTTTACACAACTTACTAGGACCATTAATGAAAATTTGGAATTATATCCCTATTTCAATTTTAAATATGAGGGTAAATAAGAATTTAAAAATATTAAAGATGTAATTGGACATGCACCTACCCTATTTTGTCCACATTTCAAGAATAAATTCATCATCTAATACTATTCTTTAGGGTATACCCTTTCAGACATTCTGATACAAAAGACAAGTGAAGGTTTTAAGTCATTAATCTCCTTCATGATTTATGGTATTAAGGACTATGCACTCAAATATTTTCCTAAATAGAAACATGCATACACCATTGTGAAACTTGTTAAGTAATTTAGGTATTATATCCTTTATTCACATTGCACTATGCACCATTTTGAAACATGTTAAGAAATTTAGGTATCCTATCCTTCATCCACATTTCATTATGATGGTACTAAATATGATACTAAAATCTATTTTGAATCAACATGAACCAGGTTCAAAATGAGGCAATTTGATCACTAAGGTTCAAGAGTATGATCTTGAGATTAAAGCCACTATGTTAGTTTATGGTAAGGGTTTATGTTAGATTATAGATAAATACGTTAATGCTCATTATATTATTACCTAAATAGGTACAGATGATTATAATAAATAAGGATTACCTCTTATTGTCTTTTTAGACTCCATTGATGAATGGATTTCTAATATTTCTTTCTCCTTGAGATATGAAGAATGCATATCTCATATAGATGCTAAACACCATATAAAATTTAAAATTTAAATATGTGAAATGTAATATTTGGGATGAAACATTGTTTAATAAAAAATATTGATGGCTTCTTTCTTAAATGTGGTAATAAATAACAACTAAAAAATCTTATAGAAGGTTTTCATGATCAAGGCTATGGTGGACATTTTTTTTCTCCAATGATGTCATATAAAATCTTGAGAGACCATTATTGTTGGCCTAAAATTTAAAATGTTTCTTATGAATTACTAATGAAGTATGAAGCCTATCAATAATTCATTGGATGACCAAATATTTTAGCTTTTACTCTCAAGCCTATGGTGATATATCAGTCTTTTCAATAGCGGAGGTGAGATTTTACAGGAATAAAGAACCCTCATTTTTGTGATGATCACACTCATGTTATCACCACTATATACTATTTTACCAAGTGGGTATAGGCTATCCCAGTCAAGCATACAACCTCTAAATTTGTATGTAATTTTATCAAGTAAAACATATTGCTTAGATATGGTGTTCTGCAAAAAATTATAAAAAATAATGTGTATAACTTTTATTCATCATAAGTAGTTAAATTATATTTATTTATGGCATTTTCTCCACATATTCATCTAATTATTATCTATAAAGAAAGGGTTAGGTAAAATCAAGTAATAAGAACCTGGTTACCATCATCCACAAATTAGTTGATGAAAATCAGTGGAAATTTCACAAAAAAATATATGAGACATTATGGGAATATTGGATCATATGTTAAAAAAATTATTGGCATGTCTCCTTTCCAATTGTTTTATAGGATGGATGCAATAATTTTAATAACACTTGAATTTCAAGCACTTCAACTATAAAGAGCCATCAAGATTTATAATTTTTAAGTCCACTACATAAGAGGGTCATATATCAAAATAAGCTTGAAGAAGAGAGAACATGGGTCATGATCATAATTTTTAAACATCAATATCAGGTTAATTTTTTTTTTGATAAAAACGGAAATTATAATATATTGCCAAGTTGGATATCTAGTAGACCTATGGGTTAAGTGAAGCGAACCAAAAGGGAGTCATAATAAAATCAACTATCTATGCATAGGTCCATTTAGAATAAGACACTTTCACAAAAATAATAATTTTTATATACTATATGAAGATGGTGTATATCTCTTGTTTCCCTAAAATGGGAAATACCTAAAACATTACTTAAAATGAAAGCAATATGTTGGTTATCCCCAACCATGTACATATGTGCATTTAAGATTTTGTTTATTTATTTTCCCATTCCTATTTCCATTTCCTTGATTTTGTTTTCATTTTTATTTTTCATGTTCCTTAGTTTGTCCTTTCTCTCTCCACTCTAAATTTTCCAAAGTCTCTGTCTATCAATATTTTTTATAATAAATGACCCAACTCTGTAACCCAATGGATAAGGTGAGTGATCTTGCCTGATAGTGCATGCTCAAATCTCATATCATTGATATCAATTAACTAACTATAAATTGGCTAGATCATAATAAGTAAATTTACCTAATATGAAAAATTAAAGATTATAAAGTTTGATCTATGTCTTATGCAATCCACATCCCCATCTGGAGTTGGCTGTTGTACTCAGAATTTTACACATGAAATTTTAACTCAACCATAACAAAATTTTAAAATCGGTCATTTGAAACATTCTTTAGATATCTTTCTAATGCAATTGGTGGCATATGAATATTGTTTTTATTCCTGCGAAGTGTAGTTTTTAGAAAAAAATTATGTGCACATGATTGCAATAATTTATGAGTTTAAATAGACACCAGTGAAATCTACTACTCAATCAATGGAACCCATCCAGTTCCACATCAAATGATAAAATCATTGTCATGACTCAAGTTCATAGTGTGATACTTCTCTTCACTATTGTAATGAATGTTCCTACTACTACAATACTTGACTCCATAAACCATGTTCCATAGTCACACCTCTCCCTCCCCCTCATTTGGTTGATTTCATGGAGATTATTAAAATGTTTTATATTAATTTTAAAAATATAAAATAAATAAATGAACCAAAAAATCTTTAATTAATTTTTAATTTAATGATTATAAAAAATATTATTATTAAAAATGGAAAATAAATTTCTTACATCTAAATGCAGGTAAGTGTATGCAAAATTATAAATGTATGGTATTGTTATCACCAAATTTTTCACCCTACTTGAGGTTATTCAAGCCTAATATAATATTTTGGTAACACTAGAATACCTCTAGACCTATGGGTTGCCTATAGTAGAGATATACCTCTATGCTTAAGGGCTAGCTCCCTAGATTGATCCTTAAGTTCTTATCACCTACACTAACTAATTAATTATGTTAAAAGAGATAGAAGTAGACATGAAAGTAAGATACTATAAAGGGGTGATACAAAATATATATCTCCACTATGTTATCACACTCTATCACTAAGAGACATGATTTACAACACTAGCTTCAAATTCCTAGAATACCCTGACATTAGTATTTCAAATATGAAGGAGATATGCATGAAATTAATCAAGGTAAGTTAACCAGAGATAAATTATAGAAAATAAGTCTACTTGTACACTTGAAAATAGACTCATACACTTGAAAAAAAATCATGTGACTTGCTATAGTGGAATAACTTACATCAAACATGGAAGGATTGAGATAAGGCAAGGATAGATGTCCATCAATTGACTTTACACTATACATCAACTCACATACTTAGGCAAGGTAGTTTGAACTCAAAACTACATTATATATCTTATTTCAAATGTAAAGTACAACATTAAGCTAGAAACGATTCTCCATACCACATGTGGAATTAGAATACAAGATCCAAAATGGATTGCATTTATAGAATGTGTGAGAGGAGAGAGACAAGTGGAGCTCAAGGGTTACAATGCCACTTTTTAAGGTATGGTTATGTTACAAAAAGATAAAGTGGAAAATAGAGGTATATAAGGTCCTATTGGAAAATTCCCACTTGAATCATGACAAGTTTCCAAACTTGGCATAAGTGTCTTAAAATTTCTTCTTGAAACTACATTCATCATGAGGCATCTTTTGACTACTCCCAACCAGACTAAGGAGATATAAAACATGTGTATTTTAAATAAGGGGTTAGAAATATGCCATAATAATCATCATATGTGTCCCTAACTCGTGGCCTGATTATGAACACTCCCTCTTATTCTTTACCTTTCTACCATATTGTACTAAACTTTTATTAGCCTTCAAAATATCTTTGCAGCTTCTTTTTACCTGTCTATATCCATTTGAAATCATTATGTGCATGTTCATAGCTAGACTATTGAAGTTCATAGCTAACCTTTTGAGGCTTATAGCTAGACTATCAAAGTCCATATCTGAAATCTTTAAGATCATAACTTGACTATCGAAGTCTATATTTAAACTATCCAAGTTCATAGCTAGACTATTAAAAACTCAAGTTTAACTATCAAATTTCATAACTAAAGTGTTGAAGTCTAGCACTGGACTATGAGACTCTAGAACTTGGCTGTAGGACTTTGAAATCAATATAAATCCTTATAGGTCCAATGGTTTTGTATTAATGACCCATAATCTAAGTCCTCTTAAATACATAAAACTATCCATTAGTAAATACTTATTAAATATATCATGTAGTTGTTGATATGATTTACAAAAACAATGTTTTGTCACATGATTTTCAACTAACTCTAGAATGAAGTGATACCTAATTACAATGTGCTTATTCCTACCATGAAATAGGTTTTTTTTACAACAATATTAAGGAATTATTATCATAATAAATCATAGAATTTCCTTGTCACTCCTTGTGCAAATCTAAAAATATCCTTCTTATCCATATAAATTGGCATACTATGACATTAGTTGTTATGTATTCCACTTTAGCTATAAGAAGTGACACTATGGGTTGTTTATTTGAAACCCAAGATATGTATCTTGACCTAAAATGAAATAAATACCCCTAAGTTTTCTTTCAATCATCAATACTATCATCCTAGTCACTATTAATTTATCCCACTAGCTGAAACTTATATATATATATATATATATATATATATCTTATGCCATTCAAATACTTCAAGATCATTTTTCATGCCTACTAATGTGTCTCCTTTGTCATTTTCATGAATATAGATATGAGTTGGATTACATAAATGATATATGACTTAGTTGCAGTCAAATACATTAGGATTCCTACTAATCTCTTCTAGTGTGTGGGGATAACATTACTATTGTAGTCATCTTTGTATAAATTTAAGTTTGACTCAGCTATTATAGATAATGACTTTTTATCCAGCATCCTAAACCTTTATAAAATATCCTTTACATATTTATATTGACATATGAAGATGCCACTATCCATTTTATTGACTTGTATACCGGGAAAGTACTTCAATATACCTAAATCATTCATCTAAAAATCTTTCTGCATGGTTGTTTAAAACTCTCCTCTTGATTGATTTACATCATTGGTGAATTTTAAATCATTTTCATATACAACAATAATAAAATTATCATCTTTGATTTATTTTATGTGGAGTGTGGGCTCACTACAAATTTTGATAAACTCATTGCTCAACAAGTTTGATTCTATCCAATTGTACCATTCCCTTGGTGTTTATTTGAGCCCATACAATGCTTTTTTTAAAAAATTACATCTTGATTCCTCACTAATAAAACTATTTAATTATCCATGGATATTTATAGTTGACCAATTTGATTTGATTTATTTTTAACTAAGATTTAATATATTTTTTATTATGAGACAGTAAGATATTGCTCAGGTTATACGATTTCTTTGCTATAAGTTAGATGTAATGTATATGTTTACATTATGAACATATTGATTCATTATTTTAACTATATTTTATGATGTTATGATCTAACTACTTTTTTGATGTGAGATTTACATAAAAGAACTCATCTCTCAGAGTGTGATGGAAGGAAAGCATTATCAAATATGGTGACATAGATGTAAATGTTAAAGGATGATAGTTAAACTAGCTAGAGCCATACACATAAGACATTAATTAGTACATCTTAGAATGCATAATCAAATGACTAGCATAATTTTTTTTATGTCATTTATATTAGATATTTAAAAATGATTGCTAGCATAGTTTAAATGGTTATTTGGAAATAATCTTACTTGACATGTATGTATGTCCATTAATGTTTTAAAGATTTGTATAATTATATTAAATTTAGATTTGTTTATTTATTTATCATTAATCTATCATGACATTAGGAGATGATAATTTAATTAATGTTAATATAAATAAAATTTAGAAAAATCTAATAAAGTGTAAAAAATGGAAAAAAAGGAAAGAAAATAAATAAATAGTAAATAAATAAAAGGTCTAAAATTGGAGAAAACAAAATTAAAAAATCAATAAAATAAAATAAGAATAAAAACAAAAAAAATTCTCAAAATCGTCGGCCCTTCCTCTTGAAAAAGAGAATAAGGATAAAAAGAAAAGTATGCATTTAAGTGAGAAGGGGGCACAATTTATACAAGGGAAAGGCAATAGAGAGAGAGTAAAAAAGGGAGAAGAAGAAATAGTCATGATCCTTTCTAAGTAGGTGACTCAATTAGTTTGTGTATGTTATTAAATCATGTTAAAATTATTGTTGTCTATGTATCTAAAATGGAGCTTAAACATAGTTTGATCTACAATATTGATCTATATATGGAATATTGTTAGGTGTAACCTATAAAAACCATAACTAAATAATACATAGAATATTTTATAGTTGAACTAATCTGATTGTGACATTAACATATACTAATGAATAATAAAAATTATATAGTGAGTTGGGAATGTGTAGTGATAGTGTTAAACCCTAGGTAATAGGTGCACCCTTAAAATTAAGTTGATAAAATTGTTTTCATGCATAAATAATAGATGCTAGCAATGAACTATTATCTGTAACATCAAAAAAATTATAAATTGTTCCATCAGGTAATCTAATATGGTCTTATGGTGTTGACTCATTTTGTATTAATCTATTCTTATGGTACTAAGTCCCTCTATATACTCTATATTATGCTTGTATGTTTTTTTATTATTTTAATTCTTAGCATGTTATGGGAAATTATTTCTAGTAGGCTGTAATATGTATAAATGTATTGGATATATTATGTTAATTGGATCTTGTATTATTGATACTGAGTAAGTAGTGAGATAGACTTAACTAACTTGCTAGTATCACAATGTTAGATGAAGGTACTCTGATTAAGTGGTGTGTATAAAATTTTATTGATCATTACAACATTTTTTATTATTTTTAAACCTTGGCCAGGTAATATTTAATGAGACATTATTATTTTATGATTATGATTTACATGTTTGTTTAATATATTATAATAGAATGAGTTTTTATGATACACCACGTGTTTAATTTTAGAAATCATACAACATAGGGTACTATCTTATCTCTCTAGATTCTTGTACCATCACTATCTACTCATATATGAATGGAGAACCATTTCATGAGGAGATTAGTATGGGGGATCATTAATCCATGGTTGTTTTAAAAAAGCACTTGGATTCTCTCCTTTCCCTCATCAATACTACTTTTGAGATGATATTTTAGATTTCTATAGATACTAGAGTTTAGAGAACTATGCCTATGGATCCATGTGTCTTATACATATATACGTTATATTATATTTTATTTATTAATAAAACATTATCATGATGATATATAATTACTTGTTTATTATACACTTATAGTAGTGGATGTAGGCATGTAATAGTTTTGGTTCATTAATTGTAATTATTTTTAATGTTTGTATTATGATGTGTTTTTTATGATGATAGAGATCAATGATATATGATGTAGTGTTTTTTATTTATAGTTATCACACTTAGAGTATTTTTTATGATTTCTGATTAGATTCTCATGGAATAATCTATTTATAGTATATATGTTTAAGGCATGCATTAGTTGTGGTTGGTTAATTGTAATTACTTTCTATGTTTGTATTATGATATGTTTCTTATGATGATAGATATCAATGATATATTATGTAGCATTCTTCATTTCTAGTTATCACACTTAGAGTATTTTGTATGATCTCTGATTAGATTCTTGTGGTATTGTTGGGTGAATATTTTGTCACCAGCTAATTTATGGGCATAATAGGTGTTTTAACCATAGCATAAGGAGATTTATTGGCCAAAACGTGTGGGTATACCACACTAGGATGGGACAAATCTCTCCTCACATCAAGGGGAGATTCCTTATAACTATAAGGTACTATATTAATATATATATATATAAGCTAAAAATAACACTCAGAGGTAGGACAACACCATCCATCTCTCTTTTTTTAGAGATGATGTTCACAGATCAAAGGAGAAATCCAAGGTGATTTTTGGAGGTACTTCTCTTCTTTTAGAAGTAATACTCAGTTAACAACCATATTCCTTCCTGGGTAGTAAAAGTAACTGGATGCAGTAACACAGCAGGATGAAGTGTAGCACAAAGTATCCACCTCAATTGATAATGAGTGAAATATATGAAGGATAATGGGGGAACAAAGTCATCCCAATATCCTTTACATAGATTAAAAAAACAACACACTAAAGACCATTGTGGCAGCACAAAGTCTCTCCACAGTCAACTTCAAGACACCTTCCTGATTACTTCCACTAGTTTTGCTTGTTAACTTAAATGGACAAGAATGCTTCTAGGAAATAGACATAAGAGAAATTTCTTAAATAACACAAGCTATTCCAACACAAAGTCTGAAAGGTCACTTGTTTTATTATTCAAATACAGAAATATGATTAACAATTTGAGCTCAAAGTCTCAAGAAATGCCTTTCAATTTGGGTAGAGATTTTCTTCTATAACAGAGAGATCTCTTTAAAACAATAAGAAAGATTATAATATATAGTGCTCCAAGAAAGACTTGAGCACTTTGTTTCATGGAAATGGCCCATGCTACATTCAATGCCTTGAATGTATTTTTAGTTATGTCGAGGGGCCATACTAGAATAGGGCATCGGCCTTAATTGTGGCATGTCAATTCATCTCAAATGTATCCTTTTGAAGTATGGGCCACCTGGTCCTCTTCTCGATATGTGCATAGCTATCTATTTCACCTTTACTTGATGGATAAAAATAGGCTGCATCCTTGAGTGTCTGCGCTCTGATGTCTACGTGGTGAACTGTTTCACCTACTGGAATAACTTTCCTACAAATATTTTTGGTCCTTCCCTCTTGTTCCCTCTTTTCTTAACACATTTTATCTCTTCCTCCTGATCTGAGCTCTTGGGCTATCTCTTGCCTTTCAACTAGCTTTTTTAGCTCCTTCTTTGGCCAGTCGTTGAGTTTGTTCTTCTGGGTTCATGCCATATTTGAAAATAAATGGGCATTTTATTACCTTAAATTTGACATCTGTGGGGACGTCATTGGTCACTTGGTCACTTGAACCACGTTGAACCTCAAACCTTTAAACTGTGAGAGTTCATCATTTTAATGGTTCAATGTTTTGGGCGGTCCTATTGGCTCTTTGGTTCAATCGGCTCCTTGGTTCAATCAGTTCCTTGGTTCAATTGGTTCCTTGGTTCAATCAGTTGAACCATCTCTTTGAACTTGTTTTTGGAATCTTTTGCTTCCTTCCTTTTCTCAAAGCTTCCTTTCAAATTTTGATATTCCTTGAACCTTTGAAACTTTGAACTTTGAACCATTTTGGTTTAAGGTTTAACGGTTCATTCTCTTTCTTTGAATTTTTTGGTCCTTCAAACTTTCTCGATCCTTTTCTTTTCTGTTGAACTCATTGAACCTTTGAACTTTGAACTCTTTTGGTTCAAGGTTCAATGGTTCAATGGTTCATTCTTTGCTCTTCGAATGCTTTGTTCTTCTAAGTCTCTCAAACTTGATTGAACTCGTTGAACCTTTGAACTTTGAACTCTTTTAGTTTAAGGTTCAACGGTTCAATATTTCTTATTCGAAGTCTTCTTTTGTCTAAGTATTTTAAAGTTTTTTTAACTTTTCAAAGTAGTTGAACTTTTAACATGCCAAAGCACTCAACTCTTTTAAGTCTGTCGATGTCATTGAACCTTTGAACCTGTTGAATCTTTGAACCTTTGGAGGTGGGGTTCAATGGTTCAATGGTTCATTCCATTTTTTTGAAGCCTACCAATGGACCTTTTGGTTGAACCTCGATGTTGAATCAACCTTGAAATTACGTAAGTGTTTGGAAGTTGTTCTTTTGTGAGAGTTCTCCTGTTGAAGTTGTTGAACCCATTGAACCTGTGAATCCCTTGACTGAAAATGCTTAAATAATTAAAGAACTTGGATGCTCAAGACATTTTTGAAAAAGGAAAGGGAGAATTTTGGCCTGTAGGACCAAAATAGTCGATATGTTGTCCCCAAAAACAAGTGACAAATTTTGGGAATAACAACTAGCTCCAGTTGGGGAACTTCCATCGATTTTAAAAATAATTGAAGGGAATAGAATCTAGAATCTCAAATTCCTTTAAGTATGCCATTGGGCTATGGCCACCCAAAAAGAAAGGTGCTAAAAATAAATAAAAATGAACAACACAAAACAAGCTAAAGACTATACAAAAATTATACATATGCACAAGCTAATCTTATTTGATACTTCAAGGATTGAAGTGCTTCACATGCCACCCACTGTGAGACAGTGAAAATGGATTTTTGTCTTGATATATCTGTAAGAAACCATTTTCTCTCTAGAAGCAATGATTGGTGAATGGACCTCTCCACCAAGAATCAAATTTTATGTGCATTATTTTTGGTTCTCTCCTCTTGCCCCACAGCAAGACTAGATCTCTAATCTGAAAACCATGAATCCTTGCTCTCTTACTGGAGAGTTTCTTTACCTGACTTTGACGTGCAATAGTATGGTCCATTATCATAGTTCACTATTCTTTTGGTTCAATCCAACACATGATTTGATTGTCAACATCAAACACCTGCCAATGATTGGCATTGTCAGGCACACTTGGTCAAAAGACCAGTTTGATAGTGTACTTCTACTCTTTAAAGTCTTTGTGAGGAACCAAGAGGGTCATAGAGATAGCCAATGAATTTTCATGACTATGAAGCTCTTTGGGCACTACAGATATATTGAAAGCATCAAAACCTTCAATACAGTCCCATACCAAATTGTAGTAATGGCACAATCTTTTGTTCTTGGTTTGGCACAAGTTCCTCACCTGACAAACCATCAGTTCAACATCTCCTTTGGTGTGAAGGAGTTTGACACCTTTGTCTTGAGCAGCCTTCAACCCGAGTAACAAAGATTCATACTTAGCAGTGTTGTTGGTGTTGCCGAACTGCAACTTGTATGAAGGAAAATATCTCCTTGAAGAGATATTAGAACAATCCTAGTTCTAACACTGGTAAAAGAGTAGATGCCATCAAATTCCAAAATCCATACACCACTGAAAACTATTCCTTTCTTAGATTTTCCTTCATTTGGAGGGGAGGGTCCTTCTACACCTGTGTTATGATTTATTAATTCTTTTGTTGTCTCATCTGAATCAATTCCTAGATTGCCACCTATAGGACTTTCATCTACAGAAATATGAACATCCTCTATGGTCAAGAAGTAATTACCCACCCATGAAGACTCAAATAGAATTTGAGATTTAGTGGCTGATGTTTGGGTGACAATATATTTTTCCTCCTTCTCAAGAAGCATCCTCTACATGATACCCTTCACAGGGATCCTTGCCTCATACAGGTCCATACTCAATTCTCCACCAACATCCTTGCAAAAATTTTATCCAAGAAGAATGCCATAGGAGGTTGGAACATCGACCACAAGGACTGTCATCTTAATTATTTTTTTTGGAAAGGTCGCAAATGCAAATTGGGCATATTTGATCTATCCTAGAACTGGCACTTGTTTGTTTTCCATGGAGAAACATCTCTCAAAAGTTATAGTCAATGTAAGGCTGATAAAATCTACCACCTTGGTGGGCATGACATTGTCAGATACGCCTGAGTCAATGATGCAATTATTCAGCTGATGACCATTTATCAATAGGGAGACATAAAATGGTTCTATCTTCTCAAGAGCAGCAGGAGGAGTAATGACAAGGTTATTCTGAGTAGATGTGGGAGTCACCTTTAGAACAGCTAGTCTTATAGGGATGGTTTTATTCCTCACACATTAAACTAACCTTTCCAACTGCTCAGGGTTGGATTGCAAATATTCAAACTCATTCATTTGAATTTTCATCTTCTTAGTATGGTCGATTATGTCAAATAACTGAAATGGACTAGGAATAGAGGAAGGAAGTTCATCCTTCTAGTTATTAGGAGGGGTGGTACTGGTCTATGAATTTGAATCAGAAGATGAAGGAAAACTTGATGTACTTACCTTTTTAGCGATCATCGGGTCCTTTGATTGAAAAGATAGAGTGGTTCCCCACTTAGAAATTAAAATTGTTGGTTGAGATCGCTCCTCTAATTTTTCTTTATCAACTTGCTGGGCTAACTGGTTCTAGGACTAGGTGAATATAGTTATGATTCATCAAACACTTCACCTTTAATTTTGGGTTCATCTTGGTAAGTTAGGAAACCAATGTTGGAGTCACCAGCTGATTCATCTTGGTCTTCCACAAAGAAATCAGTGTCATCTTCCTAGTTCAACTCAGATTGGAAAGAAAATTTTGATTCTGTTTCAAGGTATCCAACTGTTGAGTTAGCTAGAGTTGCTTCAATAGCATGTTTACCCTAAGGTGGAGGAAGAGGATTTAGCTGCCCTTGATTCTTGGCAGCGTTGCATTAATATGATTGATTGGGGAATATCCTCCTTGGTATATCTCAGTATGAAGGAGGAGAAAACATCCCTTGTTCCATTTGTTTTTTGAGAGCTAGCAACTTATTTTCTAGCTTTTGCACCATGGGATCAGTGGTGCTTGTAGATGAATATTCAGAAGATCAAGGAGATTTGCCTTTGTTAGGATCTCTTCTTATCTTTCCTACCAAGATAAGATCATCTTCCACCTTAGTGGCCAAATGTTGAGCTGAAACAAGGTCTATGTGGCCAGCGTGTCTCAATAAGAAAATCACTTCAGAAAGCTGAGAGTTGATGAAGAAACATTTGAAATTCTTAGCTATCAGCTGAGCAATTGTAGGAATCCTATTTCTCAACTTGTCAAATTTGGAAATGAAGTCTCTCATAGGTTCTTGAGGCTCTTTCTTCATTTGTGGGAGCGAGGCCAGCAGGGCATGTACATCTTCTACAAACTTAAACTTGGCTTCAAATTTGGCTTTGAGGGTGTTCCAGTCAGTCACAGTCTAGGCCTGCAGATGATAGAACCAGTCTACAGTAGCACCTTTTAATGTTTCTACAAAAAGCCTAACTATTACATCCTCATACTCCACACCTATCACACCACAGAATATGTTGAAGGCTGCAATATGTTCATCAAGATCAACTCTCCCATCGCCATAGAATTTGGAGAAATTCTTCTTGGAACTGTGAGGTAGCTCATGTAGAGGTGGAATTAGATTGAGTGGACCAAAAGAGTTACCCCAGGGGCCTTGAGCTACCATTGTATGACTTGTGAAGGGGGGATAACAAATCTAGGTGAAGTATGTGCAGCAAAGCTCTACTAGTAGAGGAAAAAAAGATCTACCTTGTATTGGCGACCTGGTGTTGGTAGGAGGAAGACTCCTAGTTCATTGAAGGTGAGGTTATGGAGGAAACAGATCAAAATAACTTTGTTGTACCAACTCGAATACAGGGTCAACAATACCTTTAGATCTCTGGCTTCTTGTATACCATGGATCTACCAGATTGTAAAGTAAAAATGGAAAAGAAATGGCACTACTTCAACTTGAAGCTTGAGGCTTCGAACTACACATTCTTTGTAGTTGGCATGGAGCTACCAGAGAATTAACTTTTTAAATGAAATACTTGATCTCCAACATCTCCGATTTTGTATCTTAGAGTATATAATGGAAATGGATAAGGATATGGAAATGGAAAAGAACTAGAATAGCTCGTTCGATCCCCAGTAGAGTGGCCAAAAATTATTGGCATGGAGTTGGTAGAGTAGACAATAGCAATGAAACGTTTGATCTCCAGAATCACTGATTTCATAGATTAGAGTATATAATGGAAATGGATAAGGATATGGAAATGGAAAAGAACTAAAATAGCTCATTCAATCCCTAGCAGAGTTGTTAAAAATTGTTGGGTGAATATTTTGTCACCAGCTAACTGATAGGCAAAATAGGTGTTTCAACCATAACATAAGGAGATTTATCAGCCAAAACATGTGGGTCTACCACATCAGGATGGGACAAATCTCTCCTCTCATCAAAGGGAGTTTCCCTATAACTATAAGGTACTATATTAATACATATAAGCTAAAAATAACACTCAGGGGTAGGACAACACCATCCATCTCTCTTTTTTTAGAGATGATGTTCACAGATCAAAGGATAAATTTAGGGTGATTGATGGAGGTACTTCTCTTCTTTTAAAAGTAATACTCAATGAATAGCCAAATTCATTTCTGGGTAGTAAAAGTAACTGGATGCAGTAACACAATAGGATGAAGTGTAGCACAAAGTCTCCACCTCAACTTCGAAAGAGTGAAATATACGAAGGACAATGGGGGCACAAAGTCATCACAATATCCTTTACATAGATACAAAAACCAACACACTAAATATCATTATGGCATCACAATGTCTCTCCACAGTCGGCGTTAGGACACCTTCCTAATTACTTCCACTAGTTCTGCTTGTTAAATTAAATGGAAAAGAATGCTTCTAGGAAATAGACATAATAACAATTTCCTAAATAACACAAGATATTCCAACACAAAGTCTGAAAGGTCACTTGTTTTCTCATTCAAATAAATAAATATGATTAACAATCTGAGCTCAAAGTCTCAGGAAATGCCTTTCAATTTGGGTAGAGTTTTACTTCTATAACAGAGAGATCTCCTTAAAACAATAAGAGAGATTACAATATATAGCACTCCAAGAAAGCCCTGGGCACTTTGTTTCATGAAAATGGCCCATGTTGTATTCAATGCCTTGAATGTATTTTTAGTTCTTTCAAGGGGAAATGCTGAAACATGGCATCGACCTTAACTATGCCATGTCAATTCATCTCAAATGTCTCCTTTTGAAGTATGGGCCACCTGGTCCTCTTCCTGATATGTGCGTAGCTATCCATTTCACCTTTACTCGATGCAGAAAAATACGCTGTGTCCTTGAGTGTCTGTGCTCTGATGTCTACTTGGTGGGCTATTTCACCTACTAGAATACTTTTCCTATAGATATTTTTGGTCCTTCCCTCTTGTTCCCTCTTTTATTAATGCATTTTATCTCTTCCTCGTGATCTAAGCTCTCGGGGTATCTCTTGCCTTTCAACTAGCTTTTTTGGCTCCTTCTTTGGCCAGTCACTGAGTTTGTTCTTCAAGGTCCACACCATATTTGAAAATAAATAGGCATTTTATTACCTTGAATTTGACATCTAGAGGGACGTCATTGGTCACTTGGTCACTTGAACCACATTGAACCTAGAACCTTTGAACCATGAGAGTGCATCGGTTCAATGGTTCAATGGTTCAGGTGGTCTTATCGACTCCTTGGTTCAATCAGCTCCTTCGTTCAATTAGTTCCTTGATTCAATCAGTTCCTTGGTTTAATCAGTTGAACCATCTCTTTGAACTTGTCTCTGTAATCTTCCGCTTCCTTCCTTCACTCGAAGCTTCCTTTCAAATTTTGAAATTCCTTGAACCTTTGAACTTTGAACCATTTTGGTTCAAGGTTAAACAATCATTCTGTTTCTTTGAATATTTTGGTCCTTTGAACTTTCTATATCCTTTTCTTTTCTATTGAACTCATTGAACCTTTAAACTTTGAACTCTTTTGGTTCAAGGTTCAACGGTTCAATGGTTCATTCTTTGCTCTTTGAATCCTTTGTTCTTCTAAGTCTCTCAAACTTGATTGAACTCATTGAACCTTTGAACGTTAAACTCTTTTGGTTCAAGGTTCAATGGTTGAACGGTTCAATCTTTCTTCTTCGAAGTCTTCTTTTTTTAAGTCCTTTAAATCTGTTTGAACATTTCAAAGCGGTTGAACTTTGAACTTGCCAAAGCACTCAACTCTTTTAAGTCTGCCGATGACATTTAAAATTTGAACCCGTTGAATCTTTGAACCTTTGGAGGTGGGGTTCAATGGTTCAATGGTTCATTCCATTTGTTTTAAGCCTATCGATGGACCTTTTGGTTGAACCTCAACGTTGAACCAACCTTGAAATTGCCTAAGTGTTTGGAAGTTGTTCCTTTGTGAGAGCTCACCAATTGAATTTGTTAAACCCGTTAAACTTGCGTGTCCCTTGACTTAAAATGATTGAATAGTTGAAGAACTTGGATGCTCAAGACATTTTTAAAAAAGGAAAGGGAGAATTTTGGCCTATAGGACCAAAATAGTTGATATGTTGTCCCCAAAAACAAGTGACAGATTTCGGGAACAACAAGTATAATCTATTTATAGTATATGTGTTTAATTTTAAAAATATCTATATATTTATAGTAATATCTTAATGGGGTTGTTACATATGGTATCAAAGTTATGTCTCAAACTCTACGATGTAGTGATTCCATTAGAATTTTTGTATCTTTTTATTTACTAGAAATAAGGATAGTGAAATGTGTGTAATATATTGAGTGTGTAGTTCATGAGAATTTTTACCCTCTTAAAGTTGTTAAAGGGTTGGTTTATTGAGTGTCTCAATGGTGATAGTTGTATATGAGTTTTAGGGTAGGTGAGTACTTAACATAGTTCATGAGTTATGAACAAGAAATTTCTACCATATTTTTGTCATTTAGATCTAATAACTCGAGAATGATTACATTCTTACCTGTTAATCAAGCCACCTTCACCATTTGTGTTCTATGTTTTGAGTGTTTAAAAAGCATGGGGTACTTCTCACTTAAGTATGTGTGCATTAGTTTTGTGTCTTATTTATACTAATCCTAATAATGGTAAATATTATAAGAGCATTTTTAGTTTGGCACCACCGAGTGTGGTAGGAATTCTCCTTGTAGTAGAGTGTAGTTATCTATTAGATAATTCATATGTGGTATGATTTTGTCCATGTTTTGGAATCCCTATGTTTATACCAACTAGGGAAGAGGTGTCTTCCCTCATATCTATAATAGAGGTGAGATTTTACTCTCTCACACTCTTTTGACATCATTCTAAGCTAGTGAGAGGGTTCATATTTTCATGATGTTGATTTAGTATTCTGTTAAACAAAAACATGTTCCTACAATTTTGTTTTGAACGTATTCCCTTCAGTTCATTGGATAATGTCTTTTACTTATTTTTGAGATATAATTATAGGATTGGATGGATTGATACATCTTTGTATTTAGTATTTTCCTTTTAGTCGTGGAAGCATGTTATGATAATACTCTTACAAGTTAGATAAGTAGGTAGTGATTATGGAAATATGGGTTTTGATGTTTTATTATACCATGTGAGGGTATTTAAAAGTTTTTTTCTAAGATTTTAGTTATATACTTTCCATTTTTGACTTTTTAGAGTTATACTTTCCAGTACTACGTTATACATCTTGTGAATGTTGACCACATGGAGTGTCAAACATTGAATTTATATTTATTTTGGATTAAGAATTATAAATTGATTATAAGTGTTATGTTATTATAAACCATTTATTAGATTGATATTATTCTCTTTTTACATAAAACATTTTTTTAAGAGATATTTATATACCTTTCATCAAGAGTGAGTAGGGTATAAGATGTGCATAACATCTTGTTAGTCAATTTTTTTTAGATATACTTATAACTTATTGTGTATGGGTTGTGATGTTTTATTTATACCATGTGAGAATATTTAAAAGTTTTTTTTTATATGTTAGTTCGATAATTTCCACTTGTGACTTTTTAGAGTCATACTTTCTAGTACTACGTTATCTATCTTGTGAACGTTGACCACGTGTAGGTTCAAACCTTGTATTTATATTGGTTTTAAAATATGAATTATAAGTTGATTATAATTTATATGTTATTATATACCCTTGATTAGATTGATATTATTCTCTTTTTACTTAAAACATGTTATTTTGAAGGGATATTTATATACCTTTCACCGCGAGCGAGTAGCGTATAACATATGCATAACATCTTGTTAGTCTAACATTTTTGAGATAAACTTTTAACTTCTTGTGTACTAGCTAAACAATTAGGGAGACACTGGCTCACCTATTGCATTTATAAGGTTATATAGACAATGTGATCCTTGGCCTTTCTTTGCTATGATAGTATTAACATTTTTTCCTCATTACTATGAGTAAAACATTAAAGGTTAAGTTGTGAAATATGATAATAGTTATGTTTCGATAGTGACAAATTAATATAATTATAGAAGATTCTATGTGTTATTTGTAATGTGTGTTTGTACATCTATAACTATTTAACATATATAATTATTTTCTAGGAATTATTAGTATAGATTTGTGATTTACTAAATCTTGTAAACATTTTAGAGATTATTAGGTCATGGAGACCTAAGGGCAGAGTGGTGAATTAGGAATGTGAGTAATAAGAGATGGGAGTGGATCCTATTTAGTCTCACATTGAATCAATAGTTACTAAGTTTGGATCCAACAAGTAGAGCTTATCGAATCTAGGATTTGGAAAATGGACTTGTCAAATTTAATTGTTTGGCCATACTCATGTATATTGTAGAAAGATTATCACTTAATTTGTAAATATAGTATAAATTGTAAATGTAATATTTTCAATTCCTATTCATCACCATACTTGTCAATAAACTATATGGATTAGTTTTAGTATTGATATTTTATACTTACCTTAAGCTACACAAAGTAGTGATAGTATTAACTTATATATATTCATTCTTACTAGGCTCCCTAAATAATTTAATCCAAAATGAGATAAACACTCACTAGATTAGAGAGATGTGTAGAGGGGGATGGAAGGTCTTGTGGAACTCTCCTTGGCCATTTCCTTTTTGGATTTTATGATGATCTCATGTGATTTCAAAAAATTAGTGAAACTTTCATTAAGATATGTAGGACCTTTAGAGGTATTAGAAGTAGTCAGTCCTATAGTATATAGGCTTATGTTACTGGTTCTAGACCCTGGAGTGGTTATGATAGAACAAATTAGAGTAAATAACACTCCTAAACTTTATTTTCATAATATAGAGATGTCACATTGTAGGGTTTATTCAAATTAATATTCTAAAAATAGTATTATTTGAGAGGATTAAAATGGTTTATATAGGTGAATTTTACATTTATTTTCTTTACTTGATATTATTATATATTTTTAATTCTAAATTTATGCTTGAATAAGAGTTATCTATGATGATGACTAGATTTAGGTAAAAATGATATTACATATTAATTTTTAGACAAGCAAAATATTTGATTATTTATAGATATTTATAGTTGACAAATTTAATTTAAGTTATTTTTTACTAAACTTTGAGATATTTAGTATTATGAGACAATAGAATATTACTTAAGCTACATGATTATATTGATAGGAGTTATCTTTAGTGTATATATGTACATTAAAAACATGTTGATTTATTATTTCAACTATATTTTATGATGTATGCATATCATGATGTCATGATCTAACTACCTTCTTGTTATGAGGTTGACGTAAGAGAAGTCATCCCTCAAAAAATGATGGAGGAAGAACATCATTAGAGAGGGTGACGTAGATGGAGATGTCAAAAGATGATAGAGAAAATTTCTATAAATATACACATAAAACATTAACACATGTTAAAATACATAATAAAATGGTTAGTATAATATATTTTGATGATAGTTGCATTAGATAGTCAAACATAGTTTCTAACATAGTTTAAATGGTTATTTTGAAATCATTTTATGTGATATGTGTGTATATTCATTAATATTTTTAGAATTTGTGTAATTAGATTAAATTTTCATTTATTATTTTATTTATCATTAATCTATCATCGCATTAGGAGATGCTAATTTAATTAGAGTTAAAATAACTAAAATTTAGGAATTTCCAATAAAGTAAAAGATTTGGGAAAAAAGGAAAAGAAAATCAAAAATTATAAAAAAGAAATAAATAAAAAACAAAGAAAGGTCTAAAATTAGAGAAAAACAAAATTAATAAATTAATAAAATAAAAGAAAAAGAAAAATATTAAAAGCAACACCCCTTCCTCTTGAAAAATAGAATAAGGATTAAAAAAAAGTATCCATTTAAGGAAGAAGGGGGCATAATTTATATAGAAGGAAGGTAGCATAGAGAGAGAAGAAAAGGGAGAAGAAGAAATAGGTGAGATCCTTACTAGTTAGGTGATGCAAAATTTATTCCCTTGTATGTTGTTAAATCATGTTAATTTGATTGGTATCTCTGTATCTATGAAGGATCTTAAATATAGTT